>JACDOX010000060.1:376649-397237 GCA_014549065.1 Cardinalis cardinalis
GGKTGGGGATCAGGMACAGCTCCATGGTCCTGGAGCTCTTCTCCAACCTCAATGATTGTGTGATTCTCTGATCTCACTTATATGCTCTACAGCAGAACGAGTGCTCGGAATTTTGGTCTTTTTTATCTTTTTTTATGGACTTTTGCCTTCCCACTCCCACGCCTGGGCACTGCAGCATCCTGAACAGAACTGTGCAGTTCATTGCCAAAGCTGTAACCCCRCTCCAAGAGGGCTGAAAGGCAAACGCTGTGCTCGTGCATCTTGGAATATCTTAAAGCACCACGAAGCTCCTGAGCAAACTCCCCCATAGCCCGTCAGGAAACACTGCTGAGTGATCAGCCTCCCCAACCCTCTGCGAGCTCTGAAAGCGTCCATCTGGCAAACGAGCCTTTGTTTGTGCTTTTGAAAGGCAGAGGGAAAACATTCCGTTGGTTTTTTCTATCTGTTTGTTTGTTTGCGCMGCTCAGGAGATTAAGGACGACTTATTTAAAGTTAATGATTCTGTTCCCAAGAGGGGAAAACACCTTTCTGTGAGCCACAGGTCCCCTCAGCTATTTTTGTCTCTGATGGGACATTTTTGCCTTCAAAGGAAGCAACCACTGTAAATACCTTCAGATGACTGAGCCTCCCAACCTGCTGCTTGCTGGCTTTCAGAATTCCATTTGAAAAGGCAAATTCTCTGTAATGAACAGAGGGGAGGAGCAGGGTTTGTTGTGGTTCCATTGCAGGGGTTCACACGAGGCCACGGTAAACCAAGATGTTAAGTGACTCTAGAAAGGGCAGTGTGGAAATCTTCCTGCGTGTAAGAGCTGCACAAGCCAGAGCACAGGATTGCTCCGAGGCACAGGAATAGCTCCTGGACCATTTCCTGCTGCTGGGGCCATTCTTCAGCCAGGGTCACCCTGAAAGGCCTCCAGCTGCTCCCATCCTTYCTCAGCTCTCTTTTCTGACCATCCTTGAGGGCTGGTGTGGGGAGATTTAACAAATATCCCTCAACTTAAAAGAGGTGTTTGATAGCTAAACATATGAACTCATGAAAAAAACCTGCTAGATAGAATAGAACCAAAGTTTGGTGTCCCATGTTTGCTTGTGAATGGCAAGGGCTGTCCTGAGATTAGCCTAGTCCCATTTTCCAAGGTCATGAGAGAAACCTTTTGCTAATGCTATTTAATTCCTATTTTGGCTTTACATGTAGGGTAAAAAAAAAGGTGTTATCATTTCTTGTAAGGCCAAATAAAAAAAATCATGCTGGAATTTTATTTTTCTTATATGCATTTTAAGTGTTTCGTGATATTAATTGTATAATCCTTGCAAAGTCAGTCAAAACAGCAGAAATTATTCAATCTGTTTGGGTTCTGGTGGGTTTATAATCTTTCCATCCACTGTTTTCTCACTTTGGAAGCACTTTAGAAGGTTATGCTTTTCATCAACTGTTTCTGTGAGGCAGCTCCTTCTAGACCTTTGCAGCTGGAAGGCTCAGTSAGGCTGGATCTGTCCTGTGCACACCCCATGCCAGCCATGGCCAGGGGCTCCAGGGCTCTCAGCCCTTTGGTGCACACCCCAGCACCTCCTTGAGCAGGGTGAGGAGCTTCCAGGTGGGCAGAAATGTTGGAGGCTGAGAAGAAATGAGGGGACTGTGCACATCTTTCTGGTGCTGTGAATGCCACCTGTGTTTTCTTTGCTTTCCCGAGGCCCATTAGGATCTCTCCTGCTTTGCTGTGCACRGAATTTACACACCCAGCTCTCATTATTGCCTAAGGGGACCCTCMCAAGTTTTACAGCACCCATATAGATTTGACAACCTGCTGCATCTGATTAGTTACTGTGTTTACTCAGTGCCCTGAGCTCTGAATGGACACCCAGGCCTCAGAGGGAGATTTGGTGGCAGATTTGGCTTTTGGCTGCTGTCCTGAGCTAAATCACCCCACAGCCACTGCATTCCCCAGCCCCTCGTGGTGAGGAAGGACAGCCCAGCCCAGCCCAGCCTTCCCTGTGCTTCTTCCCCAGCAGTGCCCYTGGCTCTGCTTTCAAAAGAAATCCACATCAAAAACCTTTCCCTCTGTCCCAGACCCACAGGTAAATTAATGGTGTGTTCACCAGAAAGAATTATCCCTTCATTTTTCTTCTGGATCTCCCCACATAAGCAGGAAAACTGAAAAGAAAATTGAGACGTCTGCTCTTCTCTTTTCTCTGCTCTTCTCTTTTCTCAGGTTGAAGATGCTCATGGCTCTGTCTCATTAAGGCTGGGAGGTGTTAATGGGAGGTGTTAATATGTAAATCGGAGGAAGGCTGAGGAGCAGGCTGTGGAATTCCAGCCTGGTTCCATGCCTGCAGTGTGCCATCTCTGGCAGGACAAATGAGGAGGCTGAGGAGGTCCCAAACCCACCCCAGAGGTCTGGGAAGGAGCAAATTATGTTTTTAATTASTTCTTTCCCTGGGAGTTGTAGAAAAGTGGGGGTTGTCCTCTTCTTCCAGGGAACAGGATGAGAGGGAACAGCCTCAAGCTTGCCAGGGAGGGTCAGGCTGGACATCAGGAGGAATTTCTCCATGGAAAGRGTGCTGAGGCTTTGGAAGGGGCTGCCCAGAGAGGGTTGGAGTGCCCATCCCTGGARGTGTCCCAGGGAGGGCTGGAGGTGGCACTCAGAGCTCTGGGCTGGGGACAAGRTGSGGATGGGGAATAGCTGGGACTGGGTGGACTGGGATTTAGGATGGAAATCATTTTCCATCCTAAATGATTGTGTGATTCCTCTCTACTGAAGCATCCAAAATAGTTTTCCATACCTGAAAACTCAGGACTGATCATTTCTGTGATTGTTAAAATAGGTTTGAAATAACCTTCAGAATCAAACTTGCAAAATCCTATAAAATTGAGACTGAAAACAAYACTGGAGAAGTGCCCGAATAGGGGTGTCTCATATAAGGATAAAAAGTGACCCAGGGAGGAGGGAGATGTGAGCAGGCCCTGGCAGGGCTGGGGCTGTGTCCCTGAGCAGAGCCKGGCCGGGCAGGGCAGGCAGGAGCTGCTGCAGGTGTTGGGTGTCTCCATGGGCCAGGGTGGATCCAGCAGCGCTCACAGCCCCAGTTGGTTCAGGACCTGCACTGCCTGATCACTGGTACTCTTACAACAAATAAAACATTTTAATATGAGCAGTCACTGAATGTTTACTGTATCATATTGCTGGGAGCTGAATGTGTGCCAAATGCTATAACAGAAGGGAGCATATGAACTCCAGAATGATGACACTAATAAGGAAATTACAAAAGGCCCAACAAATGGCATTTGTGTTAAATCAATAATGCTCTGTTTGTTATTTTTTATTCTAATCTTTCTTCTAAAAAAAAAATTATCTTTCCAAACAGTTGGCAATTCCCATTCTTGTTCTTCTTCCTGAACATAATTAAAAACATGTTGTGGCGTCTACTTAAGACATCAACTTTCCCAAGCCTGTCTTGTCCACTGCGTTTTAAACAAAGACACTTGTTTTGGCATTGTGCCCTTAATTAATCATTTGAGACTTTATTGCTGTACAAAAAATGTCTTTGTTTAATGATTCATCACAAGCCCAGTTTCTGCAGAACTTAATCAACTACAGAACCAACTTTCTAATCAGCTTAAAGTAAAAGGGAAAAAAGGCCAAGACTGCTTTTGGTGTATTGTTTTGGTAAAGTAGCACTCGTTCAAAGCACACCAATATTCTGGGCTATGGTCTAAAACTGCAGAGATCAGAGTGGTCACTTAAGCTGGCATTTCAGGAGAATGCTGTTATTTCTTGAAAAGCAGGATCCTTGCAGCCCTGGCCAGCAGCRCTGTGCAGTGCAGAGCCTGGCACCAAGCAGCTTCTTGTGGAGAGGCACTCCAGGCTTTGGAGAGAAATTTGCCATGTAATGTTTGGTGTGATAGGAAAGCCTCAGCAAACACGGCTGGATTTATGAAATGCTGAAGTTAGTTTTCCGCTGGTCTCACATTTTTTTTCCGCCTCTTTTTCCCTCCCTTTTTTTTTTCCTGTTTTCCTTTTTCTTTCTTTTTTTTTTTTTTTTTTTTTTTTTTTTTTTTTTTTTTTTTTTTTTTTCACATAACATTCTTCCATTTAACTTTCACTTTAATTCTCATATGGCTACAACCAAACTTTTGTTCAAGCAGCAGATTTGTACAACAAATGAGTTTCCCATAGGACARTATAGGAGAGTCTTAATTGTTCTGTGATTGTTTTCTTCTTCCTTTTGATTTGGAAGAAAAAGATCACAGCTAAGGAGCTCAAGTCCCTAAATGACACARAAGAACAGCTGTGCTTTAGTGACCAGAAACAGGGCCTGGCCCTTGCAGCTCTTTGCMGGATCCATCCCTGCTCCAGCGTGGATTTTCCAGCTGAAGCAMACACAGATTTGAGCTGATAGCCTTTGGCTGGTGGTGCAATCCATCACATGCAGCTGGGGTGCAGTTACATGACTGACATCTGACAGACACACATTTGATAGCTCAATTATTCCAAGCATGGGAGCCAGAGCTCCTCTGAATTTTACTTGGAGTTGTCAGAATTGCACCAAAGTACCCCCAAGACCATCTCTTTTTTTTTTCTTTATTTCTTTTTTTTTCTTTTTTTTTTTTTTTTGGAAATTAAGTTTTTCAGTATATTGGTAAAAATATACAATCCCCAATTCTCTAAGCAACTGCACACAGCTTGCACTGTGTCAAAACATGCCTATATTGAGTAAATATATTATTACTCTATGTTAATGTGTGTTATGTAACGGTCATCTATATTAATGTATTCTCCACATAAGATAATAGCTTTCATTTGCTGGAGTTTGTAGCTTCTGCTGCTCTCCACACTTGGATTTTTACTGCAGARTTTCCTCTTTCAGGTCAGGCCAGAAAGCCTTTGATTTAATGGGCACTGCCAGTCTGCACTGCCATGAGTTGTGCCAGTCCATGCTGCCCTGCTCACAGGAGGTTTTGGTTTCTGTGCTCATTGTCACATGTGTGTCCAGAAGGTTTTAGGGCATAAATAATCTGTGCAGGGTCCTTGCAAGACARCGAAACAGGAAGACCCTTCTCTTTGTGATCCCCTTTTGGGTCCCGGAGTCCCAAAGCCCAGCCCAGCCCTGCTGCCCCCGAGGGCAGAACTGACCCTCCCTCCCAGCAGCATTGACCTGGGGAGGGATCATTTCCATTTGATCGCTGCTGGTTTGCCTTTGCTGATTTGGTGGTGTATGAGGTGACAGAGGGCAGGCACAGGCTCAGYCTGGCCTGCAGAGTGAGTTTGCCTTTGCTGATGTGGTGGGTGGTGTATGGGGTGACAGAGAGCAGGCACAGGATCAGCCCGGCCTGCAGATGAGCCCAGCAGAGCTCACCTTGTGCAGCCTCAGCAGGGGCTGAGCCCTGATGGAAGCGAGATCCTTACAGTGCCAAAGGCTCCTTCACCTTTGCAACCTGTCCTTGGGTTTTTGGCTGAGCACAGTGAGCAGGCAGAGCTCCATTAGCACCACCCTTGTTGGCTCCTGGCAGCAGGGGTTCGGTGGGATGGCAGCAGGTAGTGATTGTCCCCTCCAGGGAAGCCTCTTGGAATCACTGGACACAGCCTCTGGCCAGATCGCCAGAGCTGCTTTTCTTTGCTCCTTGGCAGCTGCGAAAATAATCGCGGCTGTAAAAAAAAAGAGTCTCTTGTCTATTTGGCAAGGCCTCTTTGGATTTGGAGAGTGTGTGTGTGTGTGTGTGTGTGTGTGTGTGTGTGTGTGTCTAGGCAGGACCAAAGCAGGCTCGGTGAGCAGCGTGGCGTGGGCACCTCTGCCTCCACAGATATTCTCAGACATTCCCGAGTGCTGGGTGCCTGGGCCAAGGGCAGGTGAGGGGCTGTGGCTAACAGGGTGCTGACAGTCAGGCTGTGCTCTCCAGCCCAAAACAAGGCCTGCTGGCTCTGTGCTGCCCTGGCTTTGAGYGCAGAGCAGGAGCAGAGCCCTGGCTGGSAGTGTTGTGCTCTGGTCACTTGGCAATGCCCAGCTTTCCATCACACATCTCAAACAATTCTGTGTGCAAAAGTCACTTTTGGTAATTGTGAGGAGAGGAACTCAGCCTCAAAGAGATGGAATCTGATTTTATTTTTCTCACCATTAGGTTGATTTAGGATTGTACAATAAGCATCACTGCATGGCTACATGGATAATGCATATTATTAATTTGGCACATACAATTGCTCTATTTATGTAATATTTCATACATTTTGTAGAGCTTTATATTCAGAGAGCAACCATACAAATAAMAGAGCCTCAGGTCTGCTCCTGCCACTTCATTTCTTCCTGAGCAGTAGAACAGTGGCTCAAGGAACTCCTGAATCACAGGTTTCCCTTGTGCTGTCTCCTCAATCAGCCCTTCAGCTGGTCCCTACTAGTATGGGGACAGCTAATAATCAAATCCTAACTCTTTGAAGCTAAACAAATGAGGACAAGTGATATAATTAAAGCAGAGAGGTGCCTGACTTTTCATCCTCCTTAGAAGCTGCCAAGTGGCCTGCACAGGTCTCTCTTTTTGTGCCAGAGTTTTTCATTTCAGCCATTCACCTTGCAGGAAGGGACCTACTCCTCTGTTYCTCAGGGCCCAGGCACATTCTCCAYTTGACAGRAACAGCTKAKAGGATCGACAGCATTAACTTGTGGAAAAAGTGTTAGGGGTTGAGGACTTGCAAGTCTGGACCTTTCTATGAAAATCCAGCATGTAAAGAGAGAGGACAGTGAGAATCCTACAGGGAAGAAATTGGAAAATTGAAGTGATTAAGAAAATAAAAAGAAGTTTGTCTGAGAGTAAAACTGCAGACAGAAGAGTGACCCCTTGAGTGGAGTTCACTTGGGAAACAAGGAGCTGAACTTTGGTTTCCTCCTCCTTGTGCCGTTTACTCTGCATTAGCACCAGAGGATCAGTTCAGGGGTTTATTGAGGGGTTTATTCAGGAGGCCRGGCCCGAGGGCAGGGCTGTGGCCGTGTGCCCAGTGCTGAATGGCAGCTGAGTGTGATCAGGTGCTGCTGGAGCTCCCCTGGCCTCCCACACTCGCCCAGCCTGTGCTTTGTGCAGGCTCTCTGCTGCACCCGTGGTGATGTGCACTAGCAAAGGTTGTTGCTAAGTGACATGACAACTGCAAAGTGCTTTTCAATTCCTCTTTCTGTTTGCTACTCCCACCCTCCACGCTCATCCTGATGGAGACTTTGCTGCTGGATCATCCCCGTCTGGCAGCGAGCGCTGCGTGACAARCTCCAGCTCTCACTTCTCACTGAAGTGGTACCCAAGCTCCTGCTGCTGCCCCAGTGCTTCTAGGAGCTGGAAACTTGGGTTGGGCCAAAGGTTGTTCCCATTTTAATATGTTCATGTGTAAATCTGGGTGATGGAGGGTGCAGTCTGGAGGGTTGGGTGGCACCTTGCCCGTGCCCTCTGGCAGCTGCTCCCGGCCCTTCTGAGCTGTGTCACCCAGCCCTGCAAACACAAAACACAACCCAGGACAAAGGTTTGACTTTGACAAAGCTGCTCTTGCTGCTGTTCCCTGCTGTGGGTGACTGCCATGGGCTGGCAGGCACCAGGTTGTGCTGTAGTGGAAGATCTCTGCTTCCAAACCCTGCTGGTAGCCCAAGACTCCATTGCTGAAATCYTCCTCAGGTTATTTCATCTACTGGCTCCATGTAGGGAAGTAGTTTAATAACAACAAAAAAACCCAACCAAACTTCAAACAAGCAGATTCTTCGAACTGTACCTTTTAGAGCAATCTTCATGCAGCTTACATCTCCCTGCTTTGAGTGTCCTTGGCCAAACCCTCCCCTTTTGCTCTGTGCCAGTGCAGGGACTCTCAGGTTTGATGGGCCCTGTCAGGACCCAGCAAACCAGTGAGAGGAGAACAGTAAATTGAATTACAGGGCTTGTGCATCTGCCTGTCCTGGGCCCTTCTCTGTTCCACACCTAAGTAAAGTCACCATGTCTTGCCATGCAAAATTTGTGAGTGAAAGACTGGAATGACACCTGAGCTGTCTCTTCTTTACCACATTTAAAAGGTCATAAAAGGAGAGTCAGTTTAAAAATCCTGCTGCTGAAGAAAGCCTTTGCACTGAAATAAATCCCCAGCATGATATTTCTTTTTTCAGTCTGGGAGGAGGGGAGCTGCTAGAAAAAAATGTGAGCTCAACTATTAGCTTTCCACTTGTAAAACTTAATATATCACTAAATATATTGCCCRTAGAGGACAGAAGTTGTTAAGATGGAGAAGAATTTTGAAGATGGATGAATGACAAAGACAAATGAAGATTTTTATTTTAGCAGAAGTTTCCAAGTGCTGTCTCTGGGTTGGGAGGGTACTGTTAATAAAGTACACTTGACATATAACTGTTCAAGTTCCTGAGAAACAGCTTTGCTTTAAAGTTCGGTGGAGGATCAAAAAGAGTGAATTCTCTGTTTTTCTCTATAAAAAAGAAAAAGAAAGCCCTGAAAAAGGATAGGTTTTTTTGGGAAACGGCATCTATGCCTTTTGTCTTTTCTTCTCTTTGTGGTCCAGAGACAGTGCGTTGACTGACTTCTTCAGAAAGGAGATCAGTGAAATTGTCAGTTGATTACTTCTCCTTGATTAGCATTTATAAGAGCCCTGTGATACATTATTTGCATTCCTATTTAGCCGTGATTTTTGTGGGGCAGCAATGATTAAACTTGTCACAGGGCCTGATTGACAGGGTCAGATCTTCACTTTCTACTCTTTTGAAATTAAAAACAAATGTGTCAGCTCCCTTCATGGGCCGCAGCGCTGTGAAGCTTGCTTGCCTTGTCATCGCAGATAGGTCAGGAATGTTTTAATTTTAGGGATGGATTCTGCTTGTCAAGCAGAGTGTGATGGCGTGTAGTTCTGGAGATGAGATGTGAAGGGTGTAAAACAAAGAATGGAAAGAACAAAGACAAAGACACTCACATTATTAGACAGATTTAATTAGTCTGAATGGATATTATGCTAGATGAAGCAGTGAGCTGTGAAATTAACCCTTGATTACGGATTGGCGGATCGTGCTCATAAAGGGAATCAAACCTTGGTGAATGGGAAAGAGGTGCTGTCCTACCCTCCCAGCCTCCATCCCCACGACCCCTTCCTGAGTCCAGGAGGGGGTGGAAAGCTTTGAAGGAGAAGCTGTTGTTGGTGGCATTTGGGAAGTTGGGGCAGTGTCTCCCTTTCTCCCAACCGCTGGGGCTGGCCTGCCCAAAGAGCTGCACGAGCAGCAGGCTCCAGGGAGGGAGGCTTGTGCAGGAAGGATGGTGRGGAATGACTCCCATCGAGTGCAGCACAGAGCCCAGGTCCCCTCTGGAGACACATCCCCACCTCCCTTCCCACCACTGCCATGCAGGTTTGGTGTTTCTGCATGAAAACGTTTTGTTATGATAAGCTGTGAGTTAAGGTGAAATTACTCACCCCTAGGTGAGGATTCAGGCTGGCTGAATCAGAAAGGCTGGTCTGTCCCACCTCTAAAATCAGTGCCATGATGTCCCAAAGATGAGGCAGTGTGGGGGAGCAAGGCAGTGGCAGTCCAGAGGGTGCTGGGTTTGAGCATCCAATRCTCTGCAGAAGAGGCACTCCAGCCTTTTGTGTGCTTCTCATCAGCATTCCCAGAGCTCTGTATCAAGAACTCCTCTAATTAGCACCACTGCAAGGGAGGAAAACAAATAGAAAATACAGTGTTACCCTCTTGTTAGTTCCTTGTCATTTCTTCCAAGTTGTTCAGCTAATGGAGTAATCAGCCTTTCTGTTAAAAAAGAGGGGAAAAAAGCCAAAGGGCGTTAGGTGCACTGATCTGCCAATAGGTGTGAGGCCCCTGCTTCCCTCTGGCACATTTGGAAGGCTCAGTTTCAGTGCAGATTTGCATGCCTGAGACTGTGCGATTGAAAAGGAGTGAGACATGAAAACAAGTTGGGTCAAAGACTGCCTGGAAATGGTGGCTGGTAACTTCTGAACAGCAGACCCACCTCTAGTGTTGAGGCTCTGTGGGCACTGTGCTATCTCTCACACCATTTTTGTGTATCTGATAGCAAGAATTCTCATTTTTACTTAACATTTAGCAGCATTTAAGTAGTGTCTCTGTGTGGAGTGAAAAAACCCTTTGATTAAAGACCTACAGAAGATTAATGAAAGTCATTATCTTTATATGATAGCAGAGAGTTACTACCCACAGAATAAAAGGAATTTCTGCCTGCACATCTCTTCTGCCCGGGTTCCCCCATCTCTTTTCATRCCCTGAAAGAGAAGAGGCAGCATGGGAAGGTGATGAGGGAATAGGACATGACACAAATCCCATTGAGAAGCCTACTGCTGAATCTCTGTTGGTGTTAGAACAAGTCACTGTGCCATTCTCCAGATGAAAATTATTATTTAAGGACAAAAGCCTAGTACTTATCATGAAACCTGAAGACACAGACTAGTTCTTAGGCAGAAAAGCCTTGTCATTGAACTGGTGTTTATGTGAGCAGTCACACATTAGTGTTGCTGCTTTCAGGGGCTTTTCATCAGAGTCTTTATTATTACAGACCCATTGAGCTGTTCCTCAGTTGCTGGGAATCAGCAGAACTCTCCTGAAATTAATGGTGCTACATAGTTTTACATCAGATGAGGATCTGGCTCTTAATTTCTGGTTGCTGCTAATTATTCAGATGAACTCTTCCAGTACAAGCCAAACCTTCTGAGAAGGATCTGCCCTACAGGCCCAACACTGAACCCTTGGTCTGTGTCTCCTCAGTCCCCAGCCTGGAAGGCCAAGTGARTGACAGATTAATTTAATTAAACAGTTTTCAGACAATGATTTGACCCAGTAGTTTTTGCAATCTCTGCTGGGTTACCTGGAGCAGGGCAGGTGTGGGCTCAGGGATCTGGACAGGCTGCTGGCCCGTGTTGTTAAAAGGGAACAAAACACRTGAAATACTGGAAAATAAATGCCAGTGAGAGGGAAATCTCTGTATCCTCTGTCTGTGTATTTACAGAAATGCAGGTGAGGTTGGGGTTTCTTTGTTTTGCCACTTGCACAGCTGTCTCTCCTGTGGCTCCCACAACCTCACCATGGCTGATCCTGTCACCGTGCTGCTCCTCCTGCTCACTGCAGAGAGACAGACTTCAGCTTCTGCATTCAGCTCCCATAAAAACCATCAGCAGACAAAAGGGATCCAGAGGAGAGGTTTGGACAGGGCCATTCAGTGCAGAGACTGTTGAGTAAATGCTCCAGACAGCCCTACAGCGTTGGAGGCACTCCTTCAGTGAGGAACAATGAGCACTCAGGGATGGATACAATGCCTGGGATGCTCTGTTCCCCATCCCCATCCTGCTGCTCCTGAGCAGAGCCGAAGGAGAAGTGCTGGGAGCACTGGCTCCATTTCCAGGGGCATTTCTGCCTCACTGCTGTGCCCTGATCAGGAGGAACTCTGCTTAAACCTGGGAATTAACTCTGGTATAAAGCAGGAGCGAGCGCAGCAGGCTCTTCCCCCTAATGTGAGCTCAAACTCACATTTCTGCCTCCCAAATCCAGCAAATATTTCCTAATTATCCACATGGGATCCTGGCTCACCTGAGGCTCGGGTTTGCAGCCCTGCTTCTCCTCCCTGCCTGGATTCCAAGAGCAGGAGCAGTGGTGCCCCCCGCCCTCCCTTTATTTCTCCCACGGAATTGTTTCGGCGCTAGCTTGGTGTGTCAGCTTGTAAGCCTATAAAACAGTTTTCTACCAGCTGGAAATCCAACATGCTACATGAATACATAACAGTGCCTAACCAAGAAGGTTTGTAATTCAGTAATTAGCTGTAATTAATGAACACAAAGTGAAGACTCATTTACAGTTTAAATTATCACATTAGCTCCTGTCACCCTCTATGTACACAAAACAGCAGGAATTCAATTATTTTTATTCTTCAAAGCTAATTTAAAATTTAAGGAATGCCATTACATGAAATAATAGGTAGGAAATGTAATAGAAATCGCTGAGAACAGTTGGCCATCCTCAGAATGGGAGGAAAAAAATGCTATCAGTGATGATTTGGAAATGTTATTTCGTCTGTGAGCAGATGAAGGATTGAAATCTACACTCTTTTCAGTGTATTTAAAAGGAAAACGAGTTTGGTGGTTGCTAAGTCTTTGTGCAGGAAGAGCATAATTGTGCATTGTGCATAATTGTAGAAGCAGTTGATACTGATAATGCTGTTGATAGCAACACGATGACAGCATGGAAATGCTCACACCATTATCTTTAATGGGGCTGAGCCGACTGCAGCAGCACYGAGCCCCTGGAATCCTCACCAGTCTTACTTGGGAAACTTCAGCCTAGCAGGCCTTAAGTAATTGTCACTTTGCAATCTGCCTCCAGTTCGTGTGTGTACGTAGGGCTGTGTAAAACACTTTCATTGTGCTTTTAAACCCACCACGATGCTGCTCTCTGCAGCTGCCACTGATTATTTTTTCCCTCAAACAGTTCAATAGCAAGAGAATTCCAAACCCATCTGATGCCACATATCTGCATTCCAGCCCTTCTTCTTTTTCTCCTTTTTTTTTTTTTGGTTCTTTATTTCTTCTTCAGCTCCCTTTTCATTTTAAATAGGCCACTGGAAGCTCCAGCGTCTAATTTTTCATAGGTGATCGACTGCTGAGTTGTGGGTTTATGTAGACAGAGGGAAGGTAGCGATAAGCCAAGAGAGAGGATTCTATTAGGGAAATGCAGCAGTAACTAATGAATCCTGCCAGTAATTGGGAAGGTGTAAGCCTCTGTAATATCCTAATGATAGTCATCCGTTGTGTGCATCCCCCGGCAGCGGCAGCGATCCCTCATCGGCTCCGTGATCTCAGACACTTAGCCATGCAAATCTTCCTGACAGGACTCTATGTCTTTGTCTCCCTAATTGGACAGTATAGAGTTGTTTATGGATATTGCAGACATTTAGACCTCAGTTGGAGGTTGTTCAAAAATCGTTAGCAAAGTTGCCTTAACAGCATTGTCAAATATTTATTCCCCTGTTTCAATATCTGTTTTTAACCCAGGCATGGTTGGAGAGAGAATTAACATTTTGAAGATAGAGCGTCTCCTTCCAGCCTCTGGTTGAGATTTTTATTAAGCCATTTTCTTGCAGAAAGAGAGAGCAACAACAACAACAACAACAAAAAATCTACCAGAAGTCCTCATTTCTTAAGGATAAAAACGTGAGATTGTAGGGCAAATGTGCTGATTTTTAATATCATTTCCATGGGGAAATATTAGGAATGCTGACAAAGRCAGTTCCACTTATAAAAATTACAGGAAGCTTATGGGGCAAAAATTCCAGTTTAGTGTAAGCCAAAATAAATGGAGAATATTCCCATTCACTACACCACTTCAAGTGAGGGCAGATTCAGGGCCTGGCTCAGATATATTAGAAAAACYATGGCTTTTTCCTTGGTCAAGAGTTGAGGGGTTTAATTCTTGTCTCTAATCATCTCTTGGTAGTAGGTGAAAAGTAAGATATAATAAAYACATCCAATGCTGTGCTTTACCAAAAGGAATTTTTTTTTTCTCCTAAAAATTTGATACTGAGGGAATTTCACATTTTTGTGCATAACACATTTCTGGTAGAGGGTTTGGGGTTTTCTGAGCACAAGGCAAAGTCTTACAGGCACTTCCTGGGGCCACGAACACCAGGAGGAAATCTGAATTTAGGAGAGCAGGCTGGGGATCAGAGGCAGAGGCTGGAGTAGCCACGAGTATTGGAATTTGTGAGGAAGATCAGCTGGATCAGGCAGATGAATTTACAATCCCTGGGTCGTGTGCCATTTTCCTCAGGTTGTCCCACAAATCAAGGGGATTATTTGCCTTAATGAAAGCAATCAGATCCCTAACTACTAAATTAATCCTACGAAGAGTTAACTCCATATGGACTTCCACTGCCATCTTGTCTCCCAAGGCTGCTTATTCTAAACTGCAGATATTTTATAAATATTAGATAGAAATATATATAAAACCAGAAAAAAAATATGCAAGAATTTGCCTAAAATAATCATTTGGCTTTTTTTTTTTTTTTGAACCAAGTCTTTACACAAATAGAGGGTGTGAAAGCTTCTGTTCATGGGAATATTTCTAGGAACAATTTCTGAAAGTATTAATTTGCGCCTGTCTGGCAACTATCTTGAAAGCTGTTTGTAGTTTTGGAAATTATTCAGCCAGGGAGCAGTAGAAATGACACATTATATCGTTGATTAATGTAGTAAAAAGCAAATTACTGAAGGGGGAATAATCAAAGCCATAGTTGCAGCTAATAGTTCCCTTATCTGATTTCTCTCGGGTTAACCCAAAGTTTTAGGTACTTCCCACAAGCAGACTCAAAAGATAAAGAAAGAAATTAAAGGGGAACTATTTGTAAAACAAGGGAAGGAATAGAAATTTTTTTTTCTTTTTATGAAAAATTTCTGCATATTTGTTACAGTTCTTTAAGAAAGCTCCCATTTTTTTCAGTTTTTAGTCTTTTTATACAAAACTCCTTGTTCCCCTAAAGCACTACTGACACCATCTGTAAACCCATCAGCTTTTCAGCCCTCTCCCTAAACTGATGAGGAAAAAGTTGTGACTGCAGAAAAAATTCCATCCAGCGAAGGTCAGGGAAGGCAGAGAGCTGCCTGGATACAGAGCTGAATTCATGGASTCCTGGAATCATTTAGGTTGGAAAAGAAATGAGGTTGGAGCTTGGAGGCCTCAGAGCTTGGAGTCCAGCCACTCCCTGTCACTGCCAAGGCCCCCATGTCCCCAGTGCCACATGCCCACGGCTGTTAAATCCCTGCAGGGATGGGGATTGCACCCCTGCCAGASCTGAGCAACCCTTTGGGGAAGAATTTTTTCCTGATATCCCACCTAAGCCTCCCCAGGCACAGCTTGAGGCYGTTCCCCTCATCCTTTCACTTGCTCCTTCTCCAATTCCTGACCCCTCCAAKCTCAGCATTTGCCATCCTGAGCTCACTGGAGGGACAGGGGCTGTAGCAAGGTTGTCCCAGCTCTCAGATATCCTTTTTTTGAAGTGAATCCCTGTTTTCCCAGATTTGATGGACCCCTGGCTGCAGGGAACATCCCAGTCTAATCCCATTAGAGCCACTGAGCCTCTGAGGTTTCCAATCCCACTGCTCCAAGGTGGGCCAGCAGGACCAGGATCAGCCTCTTTTTTCCCTGTGGAAGCCATCCTAAGGCAAACAGGCACTGGGTGTGCTTGCTAGAACCTTCTTCTCCAGAAAATGAACGTATTGGCATTTAGGGTATTTTTATAGACACACACTCACGTATATATATTTAATACCCCAGCTTCACAAACTTATGTTGGTGCAGCAGCCCATGACACTGAATACAGGCTGCTGTGCAAAGCAATTGCCAAATGTTTACATAAACACATAAATAAGACAAATAAATTCATTTTCATTATTCATATTTTCTGCTCTTTCTTCTCCTTTTTATTTATGCCTTAGACAATGGCTCCTGTAAATATTCTGATTAAAAAAACACCTGCAGTGGACAGAAAGATGATCAAAAAGCCCTGATAGAGAGCAATTCATGTTTCTTCTTTACAATCACTAACGAATCTTAACTTGAACCATGTTATGTTCCCAAGTGAGTGATAAGCAATGATTTATTATGAAGTGTCAGGAAATCAGAATGCCATACAGTGAGACATGAGCTAGTGGAAAATGTGTTCCCTGTTTCCCAGCCTCATTACTCAAAGACGCAGTGTCCCTTTCTCCAAGTCTAATTTACCTGGCTTTCCAAGGCACTCAGAGAGCACAGGAAAGGGCTCCAGGAGGGAAATACCCGACCCAGGCTGTGCCTCCGCCTTCCAGCACCGCCCAACACCGCCAAGTGACCGGGGAAAAGGGGCTGGAAATGCAGAGCTCTCGCTGTGTCAAAGCCTTCCAGCCCTAATGATGCTCCCCCAAAGCAATCGCTCAGGATTACAGCATCCTTTGCCTCATCAGTGCTGTCAGCGCCTGAAGAGGAAATAAAACAGGCGGCGCTGAGGAGACAAACGGATAAGTTTTCTTTATGTGTTAGAGTTTCTTCTACTCTCTAATGATTCCCTTCTCCCCATGATCCTAATTCAAGTAACTGGCATGTGATATATTTTGTAGACAAATCAGCAGCAGAAGAGCATGTGCAGCTCTGGCACCACGGAGCCCGTGATTTACTCGCAGCTCGCGCCCGTTCGCGGTTTAAGGTGGGAATTTGTGTTTTAAGAGCTTCCTCACAAAGAAAGGAGAAAGCAGCAGATCCCACACTAATTCACAGGAGCAGCCTCCACTCCTACCCACTAATGCTCTCTGCAAAAAGGAACCCAAACAGGCAGAGTCTCAAAAATGTGACATTTTTCTGGATGCCTCTTTAAAGGCCCCAATCCCAGAAGCATTTGGGCTCAGTCAGATGTGGATGGAGGAAGGGAAAAGCAGGGCCTGAGTGTGGTTCTGTTCTGCAGCAGCAGGCATGGAAGTAGGAGGCTTCCCAGGGAGGTTTGGCTTGGATGGTCTGGGCACATCACAGAGCCATCAGAGGCACTGACACCTGAAATGATGAGCAATATCATCATGAGCATTAAGAATAATCAATGAGCAAAAATAATCATGAGCAATAAAAATAATGTTGGAAAGGCAAAGCCCTTATTTAAACAATATTTTAAAATAATATCTATATCTAGTTTATAATAAAATATATTAAATAATATATATTTATATTTAAATATAACATAATAAAAATACAAATATTTAAAATATTTTTCAAATTATCTTATTATCCAAAAGCACAGATTTAATCACAGCAGATTGGTTAAAAAGCCACCAACAGTAGCATTTTTTATTTCAAAACCTGATCCACTTCTACTGTGATAAAATGGGAGAGAAGGCCAACAAGTTAAACTGAACAGAATAAACTTAAGAACAAGGAATTTATGTCCTGCAAATTCTTTCACATGAAAAAAAAAGAATCTCATATCTAGGCATGTTACAACTAGTTCAGTCTGTCTTAAGGCAATGGTAGCTGTTGTTTTTCCTTGCAGAAAACGTGGAAATCATCAGAAAAAAATTAACCAGAACTCATCCTTGTCTGAAAGGCTGAGAGACTCACGAATTTCAAAAATCTTTTTTTTTTTTCCACTCTATAGAAATGCTTTATAGAGAATCTTTGTGAAGTACGAACCAGAGAGTGGTTGTCTCCCAGCACTGACAATGTCTGCTGTTCCAGACGAGACGGTGTGTGATGTACCATCCTGAAATATTGTCAGCAAGCCTGCAAATATGAAGGCATTTTCATAGCAAGGCAGGGATGAAAGGGAAGAGCTTTGGGTTTGCTTTTTTGTTTTGCTTTGTTTCTTAGTCCTAATAAAATCTACCAGTGTGCTCTTAACTTCTCCCCTCCCGTTTTGTTCTGAGAAAGGGAACATCATTCTCCTGTGAAAGTGCTCTGGAGAGAGGGAGGAGGTACAAATTCCCTGCTGGAGGGGTTTGCTGTAGCCAGGACGAGGTTTGTGTGATATTTAAGTAACTCAGAGTGCAGAGACAAATCAGCATCTCCCCACTGTCAAGTGGCCTTTGCTGCCTCACAGTGAGTTGAGATATTTCAGTGTCACAGCTCGGAGGTGGGGTTGAGGAAAAACCCACCCACAGCAGCCTCTGGTTTGGTGATGTAGAAATTCTCTTCAGGGTTTAAAAAATGTGGGGCTTAATCTCAGGGGGAATTAACACTCCAATGAGCACAGGGAGGCAATTGTGGAKTATGCAACAGTTGAGTGAACTCTTRCAGATAATTCAGCCTTTTGAAGCACCCAGATGAACTGAGGGATGCACTTTTGGGTGACCCATGAGTTCCTCCTGACCTCCATCCCTGTGCACCTGGGTCTGGAACACACAGCCCTTGGCCAGATGGTTGGTCCGTAATTGCTTTGTCTCATGTGCTGTAAATTCACGTTTTGCAAGGTGTGTTCCAAAAGCTGTTTCTCGGCTGGGATCCTTACAGGTGGCACTTCAAAATGTAGCAAGCACCCAATGCTACAGAACCTGCTTGTCACAGAAAATGGCACAGTTTGCATGTGACCTGTAATGACAGTTGCTAGTTGAAAAGAAACCAGAAATTCAGCTTTATCTTCCACACTTTGGTTRCAGCTGCCATCAACTAAATCTCTCTCCAAGGGCAGATGGTGCCCTGTACAATGAACAATTTAATCTTTAGGAAACTTTGCCAAAAAATCCACTTTTTTTCCCCCCTCCAAGAATAGGCTGTCAATAACATGTGCTCCTAAATACATTGTGATTTGATGGCTATACTTTATTTATAGGAAGAAATAGAAGTTAAATGCTTCCTGCATTTTTTTTCCTCTTTCCAAGTCTGTGATTCTCCCAGACACACCTGGAGGACCAGGTGAATGTCACCCCTTTGTGCTCTGTGTCACTGTGTCACCTCATACTGGGCTCAGGGGTGAAATCCTGGCCTCCCTCTACACAGGTGGCACAARTCCCCCTCTTTCCAGCAGCCCAGGATTCCATTGGGTCTCTCTGGAGCCACAGGGAGCTGCAGCCCCAGTTTTGTGTCTCACTCATCCACAGCTTCTCGGGGCCACCTGTGGCAGCACCTCCCCACCCTCACAGGGAAGAATATTTTCCCAATATCCAATCTAAACCTCCTCTCTGGCAGCTGGAAGCCATTCCCCCTTGTCCTGTCRCTCCAGACCTTTGGAAATTGTCTCTTCCCATCTTTCTGTTTGGCTCCCTTCAGGACTGAGCTCCTTGTCCCTCCTGCWCCATTGCTCAATCAGCTCCCTGCAAAGCTCCAAACAATGGGGAGCAAAGCATCATCCCAGGCAAGGTCTAAACTCTTCCACCTGGGTGTTACAGCAGTTAACTCTGTGTTCGGGCAGACACACCCCAGAAAGAGCCGAGTTAGAGCCCACATTTCCTTCCTCTTGCCCCACACTCCCACAAGCTCAGATCTGAAAAGTTTTCCACACTTCCCTCCCYGTGTGGCTGAGGGTGAATGTACAGACTGGTGGCTTCTGCAGGGACACACGAGTGGCTGAGGGACCTGCTGGTGACRCTGGTGGGCTGTGGGACCCTTCAGTGTGCAGGACATGAGGGATTGTCCCTGCTGCCATCACATGGAGCCTCTGCCTGCCTTTGGCTGGGTGCTGCACCCCCAGCCAGGTGGGAACTGAAAGATTTGGGTTTTGTGAGGATTATTCCTACCTCTCCCAAAATGTTTTCCCATCCTATTAGAGTGTGTTTGCTGAAGCAAATATGTTCTGTTTATTTATTTAATGTGCTGTTAAATGACCTTCTGGAAAGCTATTCCTGCCACGAGGCTTTAAAATGGATGGGCAGGCAGAACTCCAGGGAGCATGCTCCTCCCAATCAGGATGAATCATTCCAGTAGTTACTGTTTAGATTGATATAATTGTACTTATAATTATGGGTAACGAGAAGGCGTTTAGAGCCTGTAACATTGTAATTCATGGTGAGAGGAGTCCTAAATGAAATAAAATACATCCAGATTTGCTGTTTCCCCCTTTCTAGGTACTGTGCACGTAGCATGGTTCTTTAAGGAACAGATTTTGTGCTGCTGCAAAAATCTAGCAAAAGTAGGTCAGAAATGACATCCAGAGATAACATGTTTGGTAACCACAAAGGGCCTGTCTGTGTCTTTCTATGTGGCCTTTAAAGAGTCCTGCGATTTATTGTGCTAGGTACAGCTGCAGCCTGGAAAAGTTTTGATCCATAGGCTCCCATGGACTGTGGTGGGTGGATCACAGAGGAATATTGTCATTTTTGTTATCCCMATGCATAAATAGGAACTGGAAATATGATATTAGCAAAGATATGGAAATACAGAGAAGACATTATAAATACATGAAGCTGCTGTCACCTGCCTGGCTCTGGAGCTCCATCCCACCTCAGCCTGGGCCACTGAGGAGGTGGCAGAACCCAAAAACCAAATGATGACAGCAATCCCCAAGAAAAGGACTTCAGATTCTGGAAGGAGCTCACAGCAGCTTCCAGGATCTGAGGGGGCCCACAGGGAGGCTGGAAGGGCTCCTCAGCAGGAGCTGGAGAGACAGGACAAGGRAGAAGGGCTTCAAACTGAAARGGGGGACATTTAGGTGAGATGTCRGGAAGAAATCACTCCCTGTGAGGGTGGGCAGGCCCTGGCACAGGTGTCCAGAGCAGCTGTGGATCCCTGGCAGTGCCCAAGGTCAGGCTGGGTGGGGTTTTGAGCACCCTGGGACAATGGAACRTGTGGAAAGGTGGAACAAGATGAGCTTTAAGGTCCCTCCAACCCAAACCATTCTGGGATTCCATGACTTGAGAGCCCCCCCATGATGGGCAGCCCCCAGGAGGCTGCATGGCTYCATTGGTGTGGCCTTTGGCCATGGGGAAAAGGGGACACTGGAGGGAGCAGAGAAGCACTGGGGTGTGTGGCAGGCGAACTGGGCACTGCTGTGTGAGTTGGGAACCCAGCTCAGCCCTGGGAGCCCCAGGAGCCCAGCCCAGCTGAGCCCAGCCCAGCTGAGCCCAGCCCAGCCCTGGGCGCCCCAGGAGCCCAGCCCAGCCCTGGGAGCCCAGCCCAGC
>JACDOX010000060.1:397471-411661 GCA_014549065.1 Cardinalis cardinalis
CAGCTGAGCCCAGCCCAGCCCTGGGAGCCCCAGGAGCCCAGCCCAGCCCTGGGAGCCCAGCCCAGCCCTGGGAGCCCAGCCCAGCTGAGCCCAGCCCAGCCCTGGGCGCCCCAGGAGCCCAGCCCAGCCCGGCAGTGCCGCTGTCAGCGCCGGGGCCTGGCGTGCCACGAGCTGCTGACACACACTTGACGGCTGTCTGGGGCTGCAGACGTGTTTGAGAGCTCCCATTTCAGAGGTTTCACAGCTGTGTTTTTCTGGCAGTGCTGGGATGAGCAGAGGGAAGCTGTGCCATGGACAAGGAGAGGGAAGGAGGCTGTGAGGAGGAATGCTGAGTCCTGACACATCCGCGTTAAAATAGATACGGCTTTTTACATCTGTTGATGGCTCGATAATTAGTGTTAAATAAAAGCAAAGCTTCAGTATCTGCAACTGATATTTCACATATGCTGTACAAGACACCAGTATAATGAACACCCTCAGCCACGTTTTCAGAACATTATTTAAATGGTGGAGTTTTCTTTATGGCACATTTCAGCAAATGCCCTGGAAGCACCAGACTCTGCCCATCATGAGCTGCTGGAGGGTGCAGGCTGCTCTGCCCTGACTGCAGGTGACAAGCTCTCCACAAACTCCCTGAATCTCTTACAGACTTGATAATGAAATACATAAACTATGACCCTTATTGATCAGGGCTCACACTAATTAATTTTCCAAAGTCCTGTCCCAGCCTGCAGTGGTATCAATTAAATAAAAAAAAAACCACACAACAAAACCCGCAAGGATGGAAACATCAGTTGGCCAAAGGACCTTAGGGGTGAAGTACTTATCCCGTGGAAATCAATGCCAAGTCCCAATTGATTTGACTTGTGCACAGATGTTACCATTAGTCAAGTAGGTGGACACTGAGCCTCAAAAGTTTATTTGTTGCCAGTGGAGTTTCTCATGGACCTTCTCTCTGACCAATGTGCCTCTGAAGTGTCTGCCCAGGCCTAACAGTGTCCTCAGTGTTGTTCTGTGACAGGGAAGTGACGAGGGATATTGCTATGCTGATTCAAAAGTCTTGGGGTTTTCCTCACAATGACACAAAAAGAAAAGGAGGCAGGAGTTTGGCTTTTCATTTTTCCAATCCAAGGTTTTATAAATATTTCCCACTGGCAGAGAACCAGTGCTCTGAAGTCACTTCAAGACTCCTTCCCAGATTTAGCACTTTCAGTGACACTAATTTGGATTAATTATCCTAATGATGTTCTGGAGGCAGGGTTGACCTAGCAAAGGGTCACCACTCCTGCTCTCAGCTGGGTCACCAGTGTCCCTCACCACAGCCACAGTGCCTGTGTCCCACCTCCATGAGGGAGACAGAAGCTGCAGGGCCTGGTATGATCCAAGGYGGCGCTCAGCTGGGATGTCACAGGGAGTTTTCCATCCTGGTGACCTCTGGGAAGGGTAAAGCCCAGTGCCTCTTCCATCCCCAGCCTCCCTTGGATGGTTTGCAGAGATGATCCCACAGTGGGAATCTGGCTGCAGCGTTGCTGTGYGTCAGCCCCAGGCCCTACAATAGCAATGCTTCTGGATTTCTTTAAGATTTGAGCAGGGTGTAAACTGGCACAGCCCTGCCCTTTTGCAGTGAAAAATAATAGCTTTGCAAAGTGAGAATTGCTCTGGAGCATTACCTCTGAAACCTAAAGGCAACATCTTAAATTGTCAACATGGATTGCTTTTAATATCTTTTAAGTGGGAATAATGATCCAAGGTATTCGCCACAATTTCAGACTGACTTCCATGCATCCTCAGTTGCCAAAAGTCTCTACGTTCAGCTGCCAAAACCTCCTCTTCCCTTCCAACAGTTTCTCCACAGCAGGTCTGGGTTGCCAATGCAAAAGTCAGCATCACTGTGAAAACTGAAAAGGTGAAGATATTGTAAACCAAACCAAATTATAAACTAGCTAGCATGAAGTCAATGGACTTTTTTGTTTTCATATGGAATTTTTTGAAAAGCTGAGTTTATTTTACTTTAAATAAAGCTGCTACTGAATTTCCAGTTGATTTAGCCAGAACACAGAGAACACACTGCAGGATTTGAGTTGTGTTTGCTGAAATAGCCAYGGCCTTGAACAGATAATATATTTTTCAGTAACATAATTTCTTTGCCCACTGCAGATCTTTTTTTCCTCTGCACTGTCTCCAGATTGACTTTCACTCTACTTATTGCCTGCCTCATTTCTCACCCTGTTTTTCCAGTTGGTTTTTTTTCTACTGCTTTCCTCAGTATCTTTCTCCCAGGTTATAAGCAAAGCAGAACCCAACTTTGGGCTGAACTTTTAAACCCACATCTTGAAATTAAATAAAACAAGCCCCTTCTGTCTCTATGTAGCAGTAGCTTCACAACTTGAGTCACTTAGCACTTTTAGCAGCTGCAGGATGGAAAAGGTCCATTAGAAGATGGTTTTTAATGCTGGGGAGGTGCCACAACAAGTAGAAATAATGCAGGAATAGTGGGGTAATTAGACACTGTGTGGGTACTGAGGTGTCCAAYTCTCCATGAGGATTTTAGAGCATGTTCTTGGCTGGCTGCAGGAWGGAACTCCAAGTTTAAGAAGCAGAGGAAGGGGCTCAGTGACCAGGCAGAGCCTCAGCACCAGCTGGAGTTCACCCACTGAATGGTTCCATGGTTGTGGAACAGGGTTCCATCCACGCTGGTTGTGAGCCTGTGGGTGCACAGAATGAAGCAGAGCTCATCTGCAGACATTTCCATGGCTGGAAGTGCCTGCTCAGAGGTGTGGCTGTGAGCTGCAGACCGTGTAACTGTGGCTGTGTTGTTGTTGTTGTGCTTGCAGGACGATTGCCTTAGTCCAGCTCTCCAGCCCAGCTCCGCGCCCGGCCCCGCTCGCCACCGCGGCCCTGACATTGAACTCACAGCAACCCGGACCGAGGAGGCTGCCAAAAAACTCCTGCTATTCTTCTTCATCCTCACTAACAATTTGGTAATGAAGTATTGATTTCCACTCCCCTGCTTATGGACGATATTAGATTTTCATTGATAAACTGCACTGGGGCTGTCTGGTCTCCACTGTCCCTTTTTGCTGTCACTAAAACAAAGTGCCACTGAAGTAAGATAATGACTGAGAACATTGATGTACTTATTTCGTCAATTTGTAACACTTGACAGGAAAAAAAAATTCTTCATAGTTTAATGTCCAAGTGTGCTACACAAGATGCAGTCACATTGGAAGCTTTACTTTTCATGGTAATGTCCATTTCCTATTTATAACCCCTTTGGGATAGTTTGTCTAAAGGAAATGTTTCTATTCTGTGCAGCTATTACTGTTGCACCTGGGTTGCCCAATCCAGTCATTGCACTAGGGATCAATACATCACAGTAAGTACAAGAATTATTAAGTTAAAACAGATTCTGAGCCAAAAAACCTCTGAACAATGTTAATCTTCTGTGCAAGTTGTTCAAATAGTTATGCTTAACCATGTTGCTGCCAAAGATTTGTTTGAAATGGATTATTTTCAGTTTGTTTTATTCCTCAGATATATATATATATTTAAATCTCCATTAYGGTTTATGACGAGACATATGGGATGGAGGGATTTTTAAACAAAAGTACTATTGTTAGATTATTGAACATTATATAAATATAGATATATCTATATATAAATATCACTATATAAATATCTATATATAGATATAAAAGAATAAAAGTAGAGTTCCTTTCTCAGTTAGGTGAGTGTAAATCTGAAGCTCTGTTGTGGTCAACAGAGTGACTTTGGATTTGTGCCACCAAAACTGGGATCAGAATCTGGTGTCCGAGCTCTGTCCGGCCCGGCCGGCACCGCYGGCCGTGCCTTCAAACCCACCCCGACCTGGGAGAAGGGGGCTACAAAAATGGCAATTTCAAATTTGTRCTTGTAACTTTTTTCATTAAAACTTCGAGGGCCCAATTTTAATTTGTGGAATATTCACGTTAATAATGAGATCTAATTAAGACATCCATTAAAAGCCCGTTAAAGTTAATTTAACGTAAAAATTCCAATAGAACTGTATTAGATTTTCTCCATTAAATTAACGTTATGGATTTTTAACGGATGTCTTAATTATACATTATTATTAACGGGAATACTGTATTACGCAGATTAAAATCGGGTCCCAAGTCAACTCCCAGAATCTTCCAGGATATGCCAATGTCACGAGTCCCACTGTTCCTAGTGCACTGCTTGGAAATCCAGGCGCAGCCCGGCTTGCTCTCGCTCAGAGACAACAACCTCCAGTAGACAAATCCATCTCTGCATTTAATGATGAACTTCCCCTATTCTCCAAGGAAAAATAAGTCTGGATCAAGCTGTAAATCGCTATTCCGTGGCAAATGAAAAATTCAAAGTATGCGAGGCACAAGTGGAGAAGAGGCTCTTTCTCAAATCAGAAAGGGCTTTGGAGTGTCTTTTCCTGTTGTTTTGTTCATGATGTTCAAGGATATARTTGAAGTGCAGCAGTCACAAAATCAGACTAAATACGTTCCCTGCATTCCCTGTGCAGAAGGGCCTGTTTTGGCACTGCTTGGGAAATTTTGACATGATCCCTAAACTCAACATGGAGGAGAAAAAAAGGCCCTTCTTATTTACCTCCTAGGGAAAGTGTTGCCCTTATGCCACATATAATAGCAAATTGCTTTTTTTATGGCATGCATAACCTAGATGGGAAAAAATATGGCGCTTGAGGGAAGGAGGGAAAAAGTAAATGAAGTTCCAGGAATGTCATTCTGAAGTAATGAGGCATGGACAGAAAATATACCCCTCACATCATCGGATTGAGATGGCAGTCGAAATAGCTTCATTGAAGTGTCAGCACTCATCCATCAATCAATCATCCACAAGGAAAAATAGCGACAGTACAACGGGGCGGCTTTTATGGGATTTACTCATGGGCATAGGGAATAGCAGCTCAAATGTAGTTCTGACATGAAAAGCAAGGTGCTGATATTATTTTTTATGATGGGAGGATCATAAAGTGAATTGAGAACAGTGAGGTCTGTCTTTGCTTAACCTATTCAACTGGAAATGAACGGAGCTCAACTGGAAACGAGCAGAGCCTTCAGATGGGTTAAGATTGAAGCCTGCACCGTGCTGAGCACCGGCCATCGACAACAAAATTCTATTAAAGCAAAATCAATGCATTAGCATCGAGCTCCTCAGAAGCTGTTAAATTGCACAGCCCAGGCCAGAGTTATGAGGTGAAGTTGCACAAGGTGGGGCCTGTGGTGCCAACCCAAAGGCCACGAGCATTGCAGAAAATCACCCCAGGGAAAAACTGCACGTGTGGCTCCCTTCCCTGAGCTTTTGGGTGCAGGGAGAAAATATTGGGCTGCTGGCAGCATGTGGCAGTGAAGCTCCCAGCCCTGGTGCTGTCACGGCAGGAGTTTGGCTGGTTTTTAATGGGATTCTCCATGCAGGGGTTTGCACCTGTGGCAAGGCCAGGCTGTAGGAATTCCCACACAGGGAGCTCTYGGGAGCCTCTTCCCACAAAAAGGAGGACTGGGGTCCCCAGCCAGCCCACAGCACCCGGAGCTGGGGCTATTGAGGCACCAGCTGCTCAATTTTGGCAGGAAATAAGCCTTTATGGTGCCCTCAGGGTGACCATAGGGTTCACAGCCCCACCGGGGACCCCAGAGCTGCAAAGGTTTGGGGAGATTTTGGAAAAGGCCAAACCCCCTGAGGGAGGTCAGGTTTTGCTCAGGAGTCTTCACTGTGTGGGAGCAGCTWCTCTGTTTAAAAATCTAGCCACAAACCTGTATCACACAGTGCTAAAGCTTGATCATTTTGCCTGCATCGCTGTCCTCGGGGAACGTTTTAGGTACACATTTGAATTAAGTGATTTTTATTTTTTTTTTTACAATACGATATAAAGAAGGGAAAATGTACGTCTCTCTTTTCTCTGTACAAAACTGGATGAGTTGATAGTTTTTCTGTCATATAAATCAGGTAGCACAWAAAATCATTGCATCTTTTCTCTGTCGTCGCTACTCAATATCTATCGCTCTGACTTTTATTCTTATTGGAGATCATCAAAACATTAATTAAAAGCCTGGTGATCAAACAGCCGAATATTTATGATTCACGCCCTTACTTATTAACAAGTGGCATATTGATACACCACATATCCAAGCTGTTTATGCTCTTGCACTGAAATAAAGCAGGAAGAATTGTTACCCTTACACACTGCTTTGAAAGATTTATTCAGAAACCAGAGCTCCCTTCCCGCCACCATCCATGTCAAAATAAGCCATATCATCTGAAAAAAAAAATGTTCTATTTTAAAACAGGGAGATGTAATTAGCATCCCTTTGGGGCCTAATATATAAGAATTTCAGTGGATCAGTCTCAGGTGTTTTTTCTAGGTTTTTGTTACTTAARCTGAGAGGGAGAAGGACATTTCACTTTAAAAATGGCTGTCATTAGTACAATAGTAATTGTTGGGTTAAAAGAATATCTTTGAGAATCTGCTAACAAACCTGCCCAGTAATTACTTGTCAATGCAAGTTATTATGGGTTTTATTACCTACTTGTAAAAGTATTTACAAGACTGACCTCCCTAGCTTTTTTAGAGATCAGGGAGGATATAAAAAGTCATTTTAAAAATCAATAATTATATATTAGCACGATAGGGGGTGAAGCCTTCCAAGCCAGTTTTACAGGCTATTGAGCCAACTCTCATGCATTCAAATGGCAGGATTGTTTCCCTAATTTTTGGCATCTTTTTCTTTCCTTAATCATGTTTTGATAAAGTGCCATATTTATTGATTACTTCATACCCACAGTTCARCTCCTAAACCAGAAAGGGATATTCCCACTGGGAAGAACCCGTGCAGGATTGGCATGGAAAACGAGCTGCCCCAGGTGACCAGGAAAAAGAAATACTGGGKTTTTTTTGTGGGAGCTGCTGAGGGGACACTGGCTCTGTGCTGGTTCTCCTAGCCTGATCCAGCCTCATYCCAGACACTCAGGGTCATGCTGGGGGTGTTATTTTGGGATCAAACCTGTTAAGAACACCAGGGAATGAGGAAGGCAGCCTGATTTTTGGCAGAGATTGAAGAGGTGGCTCTGGCTGGGCTGTCCCTTGTCCCCTGTCCATTTTCCATCGTCACTCCGGGGCTGGTGGAGGGACATCTCCATCACACAGGGCTTTTGTCCTCACCAACAGATATACGATGCAATTTATATTTAAAATTCTCTCTATAAAGACAGTATTGATCACAGATTCCAGATCAATATGTTGCAATTACAGCTGGCTTTAAAGGCCATCTGTCCCCAAGCAGGAGCACCGAGAGAGCCACTTCCATGGGTTGTCAGCAAGTGCTACTGGTGTGTGCCCATCCTCTCCCAGCACAGACRTGTCATTTCTGCTCCTAGGAAGTTGGATTGGGAATTGTGGAGCTGTAACTCCTGGATATTGACCACCAGAGCCCCCAGACCAGCTCCTTGTTGGGTTTCACAGCAGGGTCACTGACACTGGGGTTTTCCTCACCTGGGTTTTCTGCCCCCATCACAATTTGTCCCACAGGTCACAACTTTTCTTGCCCTCAGCTGGAAATGGTCAGCAAGAAGTTCCTGAATTTCACTCAAACTAAGAACATTTCCATAATGGTGCTGAAGAGTTTGAGTTGGACATTGTGGGCGCAAACAGAGCCTTTTTATGTCACAGAATCATTTAGGCTGGGAAAGATCTCCAAGATCATCGAGTCCAGCCTTTGACCATTTGTGTCAGTTTGGACCACAGCAAGTGCAGTATTTTTAAACATAACAAAAGAATAAAGGACATGCATCTAAAGGCAGATTTCAATTACATTTTATCAATGAGGTCTTTATTTGTCAGCACCTGAACTCAAGATCAGCCTGTTGGTTGATGGCCTGGGTGAGCCACTGGGTTGTTATTCCAGAAATGCTTCCTGGGCTTTCTTTTTTTCTTCATTATTTCCTGCAGTGTAAAGCATGTAGAATTCAGAATTCTTATTCTCCAGTTGTCTTCTGAAGAAAATTGAAAGAATAAAATAATAAAAATAATGGGTTTGGAAGCCGACTTACCTTTGCACCCCACACGTGCTGTGCCACATCCCCACTGATCTTCCCTGCAACCACCTCCCTCCCATTTCAGTCCAATATCTGAAAAACAGAGGCSAGATTCTGGATGCATTTATTCCTGTGTCAATCCAGAGCCACCCTTTCAAATCCAGCAGATTTATCCTCTGTCTACCCAGCTCCAAATGCCGTCTTTGTGGTCCCAACCTCAGATTCCAAACATATTTAGGCATTTTTGAAAACAAGTCCAGCAAACTTCAGTCCATAGCTCCAGGCAAATTAAATCTCCTGCACTTGAGAAGGTTTTTAGTTATGTCACGGAGGTGATTGCAAAACTTTGATMTTGGCATGACCATGCTTGTAAAATAGCACCAGTTGTATCACTATAAAGCGCTTTATAGTGGTACAGCTCCTTTTGCTCTGCTGGACCACTTTTATACCAGTGCAAGCACTTTCATCCCTGTATCCTTCAGTCTAATGGTGGATTTTTTGCCCTCATTATGCCAGAAGAGATGTGAAGAGTGGATGAAGTTTCAGACAACACTTATTTCTTGTACCAAAATGTTTGCACAGTATTTTCTTGGAGAGTATTTTTAAAAGTGAACTCGCTGTACCACTGGACTTAACTGCAGAGTAATAAACTTCCAGTTCATCATCCCTCTCAGCTCATGAAATGTCTTTAGGCCTTTGTAAAAAGCCCTGTTTGAGACAACAGATTAAACACTAATCCTGGCGGATCGCACAGCTCCGCTTCACACCATCGAGCTGAGCTAACTTTTTTTTTCCTTTCCTTTTTTTGATCTAAGTAAAGGCAACAAATTCTTTCATTAGATTCCTTAGATGAGATAGCAGGGGGAAAAACGATCAGTATTTCATGAAGAAAACAAAAATAACATCTTGCAAAAATGCAGCCACGTTAAAGGCAGGGAACAAAGCCCCATCCCCACACGGCATCACACATCCTCCCAAATGCCTGAAACGTGGGAGATCTCTGTGGGCAATATTTTCCCTTAGAAGCTGGTCCAGGTARCACTTAAGAATGGCATATCTGTGTGTATCCAGGAGGCCATGCAGGTGCACACAGACATTTCCACAGCACCCATCAGACACGGGCACAAGGTGTGAGTGTGTTTGTGCATCCCTGCAGGAGCAGGCAGAGGCAGCAGCTGGGCACTGCTGGCAGCAGGAGCCTGCAGGATGTGCAGGGCAGGATCTTGGCTCTACCCCGCAGCAGATGCTGGAATGTGCAATACAGGTTGCAAAAGCTGACAAGCTCAACAGTTCTCATTTGGCTCAGGGTATTCTCTGTCCTATGTCTCTGCTACAATGCGCCCTTTTGTCTTGTGCTCAGGCACCTCTTCTTAATCCTTTGTTGGTCTTTTACTCTGTGTGTTTGTTTTGGGTTTTGTTACCTGGAACATGTCAGCACGAATCAGGAGGAACCCACCCCCCTTTCAGTCCTGGAGCACAGCTGGCCACTCCGGTGAATTTGGATTTGGGTTTGCTCTGCTGGTGCTTCGTCGCACGTTTGTTGTTGGCAGCATCCTCAGGTTCCGTCTGTGACCCGTGGTGTCAGGATCCTGTTTCGAAAACAATAAGGAAAATAAAGAATCGAAAGCTCATTTCTCTTTAAAACAAACAAATGTATATACTCCAAATGGCAAAAAAAGGCAAGATTAAACCCATTTTTTATATGAACAAGGCAGACGGGACTCCCTCGCGAGGGGCTGGTGGTGACTTTCCCTGGCGAATGTCTCGGTGCTCCTGCACTCGTTTTGTACCCAGTGCATGCTGTACAGAACATATTGCCTGTAACTTAGAGAGGAGGGGGCCAAGCTGCTCCTCCTCGGGCACTGCAGCTTGTTTGGATGAAAAGTTGCGCCTTTGATGCATTTTTATACTGTACATATTTGTATATATTAACTATATTGCCATGTTATGAACACAGATTTTGTTATATTTGCTTGTTTCGGTTTCCTACAAAAAAAAAAAAAAARGTCCATAATGGGGGATATTATTTTTCTTTTTCCATAGAAAATGCGCTTGTCATTTCTGTTTGTTTGTTTTCTTGGTCATCATCTTTTAGTGGCTCATAAAGGAATTAGAGAGGAGTTTTTGGAGGAACTCGGAGAAGCAAGTCTGTGTTTGCATGAGACCTGCCCAATTGCTGGCTACAAAGGGGGGCGGGGGGAAGAGGGGAAATCTAAGTCAAGTTTTGCTTTTAAAGCATGCTTAGTCCCATGGGAAACTCATACATGTACAATTATTCTCTTTGTATTTTATCTAATAGTGCCTGAATTATTTTTTTTAATGTCTTCTTGGAGGAACAATTCATAATTGTCAAAATTTGAAACATTAGCTTAATTTTGTTTTCATGACCTCTCATTTCTTCTCCTTATTTATTTTGTTGCTGTTTATAATGGGCCCCAAGGCCATCTCTGACATTGCAGTGTTCTTCTTCCACATTAAGGATGTTTTTAAAATTACTGAGATTATTGAGCCAACAGGCTGCTTTAATCAAAACCATGTTTCACTTGGTTTGGATGATTATGAATGGGCCTTGCATGGAAAAAGCCCTTTCTGCTGGGAGGACCATACCATCTAGTGGCCCCAGAGCTTCATCACACACAGGCATCTTCCCAAGATTCGCTTTCTCCAAGCCTGCCTGGCAATTTGGCTTCCAATTATTTGCTTATTATGACGAACTTCAACTAAACAAATTGATAATGTTAATGGCTTCCCCCCCACCCTCCCTTCGGTTGATTGCTAAATAAATTCGTATAATTTATACYAGAGGAGATTATTGCTTTTATTGTTTTGGGTTCCCCCAAACCAATTATTAACAATCAGGACTATGTATCTCATTAAATTTAAATCAGGTCAAACCTATTTATCTAAGGCCTTTTCTGATTTACAGGAAGATGACTGCATTCCAGAGCATTTAAGATGTATTTCTGTGTATGATTTTGTAGCATTGAAATCTATTAATGGTGATTTTTTTGTTCTGTATTTTCACCACAGTAAACACATTGTATTTTAAAAAATCCCTCAACTTTCCCACCGAAAACATTACTTTTTATGCCCAGGGATTTTTTTTTAAATAAAATCACTGCAGTTTTAGAACTGTAATTAAAGCCCTAAATAATAGATCACACATCTTTATCTGTTGTGTTTAAAAGGAAAAAAAATAGCCCAAACTGTTCACATAATCCTGAATGCCTCATTTCCATAAAAAAGGTTTCTATACATATATTATTTACATTTTTAAACATGGTAATTCTTCCCTTTGTGGCATAAAATGTCTCTTTTCCACTGCAGCTACTGGAAAGCGACTGCTCACATCTGAAATGTTATCGTAATTTGCATCAGGAAACCCAACTGCAGACATTAAGGACTTGGGTGTGTTCAATTATGATTTTGCTGGAGGCTGTCCCTCATTTTAATGCTGCACTCATTGAACTACCTTTCTGAAATCTAGCTGATATGGCTCACCACAGACATGCTTCACAACATCATTAGCTTTGCAAATGGCTTCATTTCAGGCAATGCAGACTTCAGTTTTTTTGGCCAATTGTAAAATGGAAATTTGAAAAGGGGGAAAAAAAAAAGAAAAAAAAGAAAAAAAAAACAGATGCACTTAAAACATGAAAAGAATTATTTATATGATAAAAATATATTTAGATTTTCAAAGCACAAGACTGAACAGAAGTGCTCTTTTTATGCTTTCTGAAGATGTTACTGTTAAAAGTCTTTCTACATCAGGCTTAATAAATCTGTAATGACATTTGATGGATTGATTTTTGTGTGGGTTTTTCTTTTCTTTCGTTCTTTTTTTTTTTTTTTTTTTGCCTTTCTTTCTCTGCAGAGAAAGAAAAAGACTGACCTGGAGAGGCTGTGGGAGTGAAAAAACCACAGGAATGTGCCTGATTCAGTAAAACTCACCCAGGATTTCTGCAAGCTCTTTTCCCTTCAATAATAATAATTTAAAGTAAGAAAAAGAAGGGGGTAAAAGCAACACCACCAYGCTGTGCTGGTTTCTCCCAATCTTTCCCTCTCCCTCCTCTGGCTGTGGGGTTATTAGTGGGGTGGGGGACACACCCATCCCACCCCACCCCATCCCTGTGCTGCACACACCCCGCACTGCCCCTGATCCTGCCACACTGACCTCTTCTCTTCTTCTTAAAGTGATTTTCTTTTCTTTTTTTTTTTTTTTTTTTTAAAAAGGAATATATTGCACACATTTCAAGAAACCCCTCTAGGGTAAAATAAAAAATATATATAGATGGCTAAAATAACAAATGAATCATAAAACTTCGAGATGGAAAAGGACTATTAGATCATCCAATTCATCTTGCTGTCTGCCAATACAGGTTTGCTGCCTTCCCCTGGGCTTTGTCTCGCCTCTCTGGCTGAGCTCCAGCTCGGGGTCCTCTGCCCCTTCCCTGCGAGGGCCCTGGAATGTTTCACAGGCCCAATCCTGCCTGCAGGGAGGCTCACCTGCAGCTCCGAGCCCCAGGAGCCCAGCGCCCCACAAAGCTGGAACTTGCTGGGCTGGGAGGGGGCTTCACCTGGCCATGGCATCCCTGGGCTGTGGGGCTGGGATTGGGATCCACAGAGATCAGCAGGGACCTGCAGAAATCCAGAGGGATCCACAGAAATCCACAGGGATCCACCGAGATCCACAGTGAGCAGCAAGAGATCCACAGGGATCCACAGAAATCCACAGGGATCCACAGAAATCCACAGGGATCAGCAGGGACCTGAGAAATCCACAGGGATCCACCGAGATCCACAGGGAGCAGCAAGAGATCCACAGGGATCCACAGAAATCCACAGGGATCCACAGAAATCCACAGGGATCAGCAGGGACCTGAGAAATCCACAGGGATCCACCGAGATCCACAGGGAGCAGCAAGAGATCCACAGGGATCCACCAAAATCCGCATGGATCCACAGAAATCCACAGGGATCCACGGGGATCCACAAGGATCCCCAGGGATCCATCAAGATCCACAAGGATCCCCAAAGATCCCCAGAAATCCCCAAAGATGCCCGGGGATCTGCAGGAATCCCCAGAGACCCACAGGGATCCCCAGATATCCACAGGGAATCCCCAGGGATCCACAAGGATCCCCAAAGATCCCCAGGGATCAGCAGGAATCCCCGGGGATCCCCAGAGATCCACGTTCCCCCTGTTTCAGAGCCCTGGTGCCCCCCAGCACAGCATTCCCAAATCCTGGAGACCCCAAACCAGCTGGAGGCAGCTCCCAGCACCCTGGGGAGACAGCTCTGGTTGATTCCAAGGGTTGAACTCACTCGTCTCCCTTTATTTTTGTTTTTTTAATTACTGGTGATTCACTCCAGCAGAAGAACAAACAAACAAACAAACAAACAAATAAAATCAACCCTTCAGCTTCTCAGATGGATGTTTTGGCTACAGGGCAGCTTTGAAAGCTGGTTCAGTTGTTTTTTGCTTTCATTTTTTTTCTCTGCTCCTCAAAACTGTCTCGATTTAATAAAAGTTAAATGTTTTCATAGGAAAATCAGGCTGGGTGGTTTGTGATTCTTTTATGTACAACACGAATATTACATTATTCAACAATTCAGGAATAAATTTAATTCTAACTGCCTTTGCTGAGTGTTTTACAATCGAATGGTCTGGCAGAGGGGCTGGGGCTGAGCAGGGACCCCTGGCTGCAGGAGGGCACCGGGGTCAGGGCACGAGGGGGCAGCRCCAGAATGGGGCAGGCAGAGAGCAGAGCCTGGCACCAGGGTGGGGACACAGCTCGGGGGGGTGGCACCTGCCTGAGACCATGGAATGGGAGAGAGACACCAGGGAGGGATCCCATCAATCCACGGAAATATCTCCAAGCAGTGCCAGGAGGGGCTGCCAGGCTCTTCCCAGGGGTGCCCAGGGACAGCTGGGCGTGGGGATCAGGGATGGGGGTGAGGGATGAACACGGTGGGATGGACACAAGTGGGGTGAGGAACAAGGAACATGAACCAAACCCAACAGGTTCCACCTCAGCATCAGAAGAAACCTTCTGTGGAGGGGGCACAGCTCCAGGGAGGGCACGGATCTCCCCCTGTGGAGACACCCCAAACCAACCTGGATCC
>JACDOX010000060.1:412204-447849 GCA_014549065.1 Cardinalis cardinalis
GACCCAGTTTGCTCTGCTCTCTCCAAGCACAGCCCCTGGAGCTGTGTTCACCAGGCAGAGCAGGCTGTGCCCCTGGGGTTGGGCATTTCAGGTGGCACTGCACCAAGGAAGCATTAAATTACATAAAAGACAGATTTCCCACAGAAATCCACCTTTAATACATTTAGTTTTTTAGAAATTGATGCCAGCTTTACGTTAATAACTCTAATTTATAAAGATGCAAGTACAGCTACAGTTCCCCAGTTACCAGTCATGGGCTCCACCAAGAAGTGCTTTTTGCTCTCCAACTGTCACTTATTTCTACTTTTAAAGCATTCACAACCAAATTCACTCAATCTGCCTTTCTGAGTGTGCAGGCCAGTGGTGTGGGGCAGCTCAGGTGGGGTTAAGGTGTCCTGAGACTGGGCTCTATAAATCCAGTGCCAAAATTTATTACCAAATCTTTAAAAAAATAAAAWTCCAGAACCAAAMCCAAACCCAAAGCATTTCGTGCGCCAGTATATTGAATATTCCCCTCTAACTGACAAAAGCTGAACAGTGTCACAAGCGTTAAAGAATTTTGTTTGCTTGTTTTTCCAAGCTAATAAAACACCAATAGCTCTGGCTAAACTCATCCAGAACATATTGAGGTTAAATTAACAAAAGGAGAAGCCCCTGAGCCCMGGCAAACAGCAATAATGCCTGGTTGGAGAAGGGGGAAATCACATTTTTATATGAAAAGTCCATCTGTAAGCAATTGTGCTAATGCTTTAAAGATGATCAGCTCAGGCTTTTGGAGTCAAACAGGAAAACAACCCAAAATCTTATCAGGAAAGAGATTTTTCAACCTGAAAACAGATTCTGTCAAAATGTCAAAGGCCCAGACTTAGGTTCTGCCAAAAGAGACTTTAACAAGACCCACTTTGGAGAGAAATGCTGAGTTCAATTACCTTTGAACCTCATGGAACAGCTGGAGGGAGAGCAGAAGTCCAGCCCCAAGCACAGCCCTGAAGGGGACCCTGAAGGAAACTGGAATTAAATAATGCCCAGCTCATCCTCAGCCCCTCCCTGAGCACCCGCACGGGGCAGGTGTCCCACAGAGGTGGAAAAACCCCAAACCTGAGCCTGGGAATGTTCCCTGCAGAGCCCAGAGCCATCAGCTGAGAGCAGGAGCCGTCCCAGAGGCAGGAAATGTCCTGGGCTGCTGTGCAAAGCTGGGAGCTTGCAGGAGGTGCTGGGCAGAGGGGGCTGTAAAGAAACAGAAGGCAAAAAAAAAATGAAGTTTGATGAAAATGTATTTCAGCATTAATTATCATTTCACTCAGTTCTGATCTTCTCTTTTCCCAAACTATTTGTGCTCAACTTTGACATTAAAATTTCATTGGGTTTGCTCAGATCTACTTTATTTAGCAATGTTTAATTAGACTTTTGAGAGCATACATATATATATTAAAAATTCAGAACTACCCTAAACTGAAATAATATTTCATGACAAAATGTGATTTTTTAATTTTTTTTTGCTTTAAGTGCAAGCTCTTTCCTGGTTTTCCAGAATGATCAGTAAACCAAGGAGCCTGTGGTTTCCTTGGCTTACATGGATAGCTCAGGCTCTGCCCGTTCACTCTTTCCCGCTTGTTCCACTGAAGGGATGAAATCACAGGRAAGTTCTTTGTAATTATTCAACGAGACAAAAAATCAGTAATTAGGTCATGACTTTCAGAGAGGATTAATGAAAACATTTTACATGAGCAAAATGAGTTTTAAATGCCAGTGTGCCCCACAATTATTTATGTGGCYGAATCTGCTCATGCAGAAGGTTCTGTCCTGGTGAAGTGTCCCACGCTACAGCCACATCCCTTCATTAACTGTAGGCACAAATGATCTTTGCCAGCAGCTAAATCCAACACATTTCAGGAAATATCGATGGGGAGRGGAGGGAAAATCCGGGATAACCTTTCAGGACGGACGGGTTTGCTCCTGTTCATCTCCCTGTGCCTGGCGCTCCGGGTGATGCCGCGATTCCCGATTATGGAGGGGCTCAGCGCCTCCTCCTGCGGGGGCTGCGCTGCCTTCATCGGCGGCTCTTGTGCCATTTCCGATTAATTCGGGAATTTACGGGGACCCGCTGCTTGGGACGCGGCTCCGGCTCCGCTGCTTGGCCGACACCGCCACCTAACGCCGGGCGGGGGGCGCCGGGCAGCGGGAACGGGATGCGGAGCCCGGGGACGGGAACGGGATGCGGAGCCCGGGGACGGGAATGGAGCTCCAGAGCCCTGGCACGGGAATGGAACTGCGGAGCCCTGGGACGGGAATGGGAATGGAGCTTCAGAGCCCTGGGACTGGGAACGGGGCTGCGGAGCCCTGGTATGGGAATGGGGCTCCAGAGCCCTGGAATGGGAATGGAGCTCCAGAGCCCTGGCAGGGGAATGGAGTTCCAGAGCCCTGGCAGGGGAATGGGAATGGTGTTCCCAGAGCCCTGGCACGGGAATGGAGCTCCAGAGCCCTGGCATCGGGAATGATGGTCCAGTGCTTTTCCCCTGGCATCGGGAACGAAGCTCCAGAGCCCTGCCCGGGCACTGGGAATGTTGTTCCCAGAGCCCTGCTCTGGCATCGGGAATGGAGCTCCAGAGCCCTGGCATGGGAACAGCATTCCTAGAGCCCTGGCACCAGGAATGATGCTCCAATGCTTTTCCTCTGGCACCAGGAATGCCGTTCCCAGAGCCCTGGCACCAGGAATGATGCTCCAATGCTTTTCCTCTGGCACCAGGAATCCGTTCCCAGAGCCCCGGCACCAGGAATGCTGTTCTCAGAGCCCTTCCCAGCCCCTGGACCCCCCGGTGCCCCCCTGCGCTGGGATTCTCTCGGTCCGCAGCGCACACGGAGCGCAGGGAACCTCTCTGCATTCCCCGGGGGCTCAGGGACATGGGAGAGGCGTTGAAACAGCCCGGGGGAGCTCCTGGAGGCTGCAGGATGGAGCTCTGAGCGCTGGGAAAGGGTGTACRCGGAGGGGAAGCAAAGGGGGGAATCTTCCAGAGAGGGAATGTGATTCCCAAAATCCAGATTTCCTGTCCTGCAGAAGGGGCTGGGCTGGATTGGAATGCTTTGATTTCACACGCACACAGGAGGATAAAAGCTGCTGGGACAGCCCAGACAGAGCTGATCCCACAGTGAGGACGCCTCACCTTCCCCTGTGGAAGGAGAGCCTGGGGCAGCAGCAGAAGCCTGACCCGGAGCATTCTGTGGCTTGTGATGCTCATCCCGGCAGCCTCCYCATGGAATTCTGCTCCAGCTGCTCCCCTAACTCCTGACTTTTGCCGTGTTTCACCCCTGACCCAATCCTGGACTCTGTGTCCACCAACAAAGAACTCCAAACCAAATAAAGCTTATCACACACCTGACCCTCGCTCCAGATCCCACGGGTCAAAATGGGCATTCTTGCAATTAGCACGTGATTACTCAATCTGCATAATTACACGTGCTAATCATGCTGCAGCCTGTTTGGAACTGCCAGGTCTCATTTGCCCCACTAATCCTGGATCATATGAATATCTTCAGTAGGAACTACTACTTTAGATGTTATGAATTAATATTAAGATGAAATTGAATTAAATGTACTGATTTTAATGTCATGAATGCACTCATAACTATTTTTTTCCCCTGAGAACCATCTGCAATTTAGAGACTTGCTAATCCTAATTAAATGCACTTTTCTCAAGTGTGTGCAAATGAACAGAGAAATCTGCTCGGGAAGGCACTTGCATATTTTCCTTTTTCACAAAGGGGGAGAAGAAGCTGTTTGCTGGTTTAATATTAGCTCTTCCTCCTAAGTGAGAACGAGTTGCTTCCTTGCAATTTCAGGACACAGAGCAGCCAGAGATGGATCTACAGGGACAATTTGCTAAAAGCAGAGAGAAAGAGCCCTCAAACAAGTGYTGGCGATGCTGCTCTGAACATTCACACCAGAGTTTAGCTATTTTGAAACCCCAAAATTCTGCTTGGAGGCAGCAAACAGAGCCTGGCCCTCACAGGTACCAAGCACACAGAATCTCCTGTCCTGGCTCTTACCTCCAGCACCTCTTGGCAGCACTGGAGCTGCTCCTGGGATTGAGTTTGGTGCAGAGCTCAGAGCGCTGTCCTGACCAGCCAGCTCCGTGTGGCTGATCCGAAACCACCCTGAGGGACCCTCGGTCCCCAGGAGAGCAGGCCCAGGGTGGCTGCAGGGCTCACAGCACCCTGGTGTCCCTCCAGCAGTGCCACCCGGCCCCTTCACCGACCCCAGTGGTGCTCCAGACCCCAAGTGTGCCCCCCAGGCCAGGCAGGACTCACCACTCCATTTCCACATCGTTTTGCCCATCAGCTCCCACGTTTGGAAGGATTCACCCCAAAAGCAGAACTGCTTCTGTTACACCAAGAGCCCAGCCCAGCCTGTTCCTACAAACAGCCCAGCCTGGACATGCAGGAGGCTGTGTCCCCTCATTAGTGYCCCCTCATTAGTGYYCCYTCATTAGTGCCCCCAAACGGGGCTGGCTCACACTGGGGCTCTCACTGGTGAGATCCCTCTCTCCCAAGGATGAGTTGCCTTGGACCCGTCTCCCTCAGGTGCCTTCCAAGCTGATAATCTCAGTTTGAGATGTGGTCAGAGGTGCTGGTGAGGTATGGCACATCAGACCTAGAACATTTTGCAGAACACACTTGGTTTAAAAAAACTTCATAATAATTTAATTCAAATTATGAAGTCTCACAATAAAAAATACAATTAATGCTCCTCTCAATGTTATTATCAGAAAAAATGCATTTAATAACTCAGTTTCCTTTCCTGAAGGAAAATAACTGCAAGAGAAGAACGCAAAAGTTTCTTCCTTATTTCAAGACAGATTTTCTGGGGAGTGACTCAGTACTTTCATGTAACTGAACATGAATTTGGATTTGGTTATTGGCAGCTTCTCYCTCTCCCCCAGCAATGCGAGGATGGCGAAAGGTCAAGTGAACATGAAATTCCAGGCAACTCCTTTTAAGCCTTAAAAGCAAGACACAGAAACCAGTTTTGCAAAACACCAAGTCTATATTTACATCCACATGTAATAATATACTCAACTAAAGTGAAATACATCATAAATTAAATGAGTAATGTGTGCCTGCTGCTTGCCGACTTCCGGTTCCAACAATTAAAATAGAACAAAATGGAATGAAATAAATACATTTAAAAAAGAAAAAAGGAAAAAAAAAATCAACAATTTGTACCTCTATATATGCACTGCTATTTCCAAAGGAACATACAAAACCAGTAGTATCCCAATAGTTAATACTGATGGGCAAAGTGTGGTGATGCTGCCATGGAATGGAGTCTTCAGGTCCATTTTTCCATTCCAACCCCAAAAAAAGCCTTGAGGGAAACTGTACCAGCATGAAGGAGATTAAAAACAAACAAGCCTTAGGTCTGTTTGCTGCAACACGTTAAAAAGCAGCCCTGCCCCGTGTGGCACAGGCAGAGCAGCTCCAGCCCTGCACCYCCGGGACAGGGAGAGATCACACACAAAAATAGATTAACCCTTTTCCAAGTGAATTCATCTTCAAAAATAGGCTATAAAAGTGCAAAACTAGGAAAACAAAAATCTAGATTATGTACATATGGCTCAGCTTATGAACAGGAAAACAGGTCAATAGTGTACAATTTCCTGATACACAGCACTTCATTCCATTGCCAGTTTACAGAGACATTAAAAACCAGTCCCATTTACAGGAACCAAGACAACTGGAACATCTCAAGTTGCATAATGAAAAAACAAGAGTTTCTAGGTTTTGCTATTTTACATTTGCTGTAAGAGGGAAGAGATAAAAACAAACAGTGCAAAATATTTAATTGTTTTGTTTTACTAAAATATATGGAAGTCAAAGCCAGGTACAGAAGGAATTAACTCTTAACTACAACTTCATGAGAAGAAACGAGGAAGGCAAGTTAAAATATGCAACAGTTCTGCTTTACTGGCTGGTAACTGGCCATCTTCCCTTTACAAAAATTAAACTGCATGTGCATTAGAAAAAACTCTTGTTGTCTTCACAAAAAAAGAAAAGGAGATATTCTCCCATTTACAGGTCATTTCTCACTCATTTTAAACASCCAGTAGATGCTAAAACTTGACATCAAGAAGCTTCCAAGCACAGTCAAGTAGGCTCCATCACAGCCACATCCCTTTTGCAGTCTGCAGAACCCAAATTCGTATTTGGCTCTTACTGAGACTTTACAGCTTTGGACAAAGGTGCAAAGGAGTTTTTTTCTTGAAATGTGACTGCATGGAGCTTAGTACAGAACCAAACATTTGAAATTTGGAGATTATTATTGTTTCTCAAGCAAGTCCCAGGGATTTTCTGTTTGGATGGTGGCAGAGGTGTTTTTAAGAGGCTTCTCTGAAGAACAGCAACCAGTGCCAAGAGAAGAATCCAGCCACATTTCAGGAAATCCAAAATGTCAAGTATTGCCTCATGCTTGCATTTAAAACCGTGCTGGAAAGAACCACAGAGCAGCAGAGCCCTCCAGCACGGCCTGGTCCTCACCCAGCCAAGGCAGATCAATGTCAGCACCGTTGCTTTAATGTTCACAACATTTATAAACCAGACACTTTCAGACAGTTTATTTGGAACTTTAAAAAAAACTAACATAGTTCAACAGGAAAAAAAAAACAACAGACGAGAAACTTTCACTTTTATGAAAAAGGAGCATTACGCCAACAGGATTTTCAACTTCAGTATTTACAGTTTACCTGAGGTGCAACGATATATATTCTTTCCAAGAGAAACTCTTCAGCAGCGCTCAAGTATGTAAAAATAGAACTCCTACCTAATATTTGGTCAATTAATTCTAATGAAAAATACTCAAAAGTCAAGGTCAAGATATACATTCTCCACACACCTTCATAACCCAACTGTTTATAGACTACTTTTGTATGGCTATTTGGTACAAAATGTTAAAAGAACCAACATTATAAAACTGTAGTGTTTCTATATACAGTACAATCACAGCTTAGTTCAGTAGCTTTCACCATTTTCTCTTCCTCAGGGGATGAACTGCAGGTRTAACTCCATGGAATATGCACTTGTGTCCTTAGACCTGGAGGGGGAAAAAAGAGGAACAAATATAGATTTGTGGTATACAGCTCTAAAGTAGTACAGCACAGTTTTTGCTGGGAGGAGTGTCTTTATAACAAAAGGAATTCCTTCCACATCCTTGCTAAAGAATTGATACTGCCATGGAAGTCTGGACTGCCAGCTTTTATCTGGCAAATAAAGTCTACTTTGCAAGATGCTCAGCCCGAGGAAGAATTTCAGGCATGAAATCAAGTTAACAACACAACCAGACACACAGACACACCTATGCTTAGTAGGAGGACAATAAGAGCAGAAAGATTAGAAGAATACCAAGAAATAGAAGTGTTTTAAAAGCTGTCAACTCAATCAATGTCAGACAGCTCTGCTCCCAAAATCTTTCCATAAAATCGTGTGTGCTGGTCCAGGTGCTACAGCATTCCAGAAATACTCCTTAAGTATTCCCCTTAAAAGGGAAATGATCTGTAGCTCTGGGTTAGAAAAAGGCCAACAGATCTATTGATTTCCAGTCCTGCAGAGCACTTCTGTCCTGAGCAGTGAAGGGTGTTGCAGGYACAAGGATGCTCAGGTCTCAGATCCAGGGGCAGCACTGAGGAGATGAACTCAGAGCGCCAGGCACAGCTTTCACCTGACCTCCCTCCCCCTGCTGAACAGGAAATCCATCTGGGATAGCCTCTGGGTCACAGGGAGAAGCTGCCCAGGAGCTCCAGGAAGGCCTCCCTTCCCCCAGGACTCAGAGCTGGGGTCTGAGGAGCCCTGAGTGCTCAGCAGGGCAGAATGGGCAGGGGCTGCACCTTCAGGGGGCCCGCCCAACCACCCCAGCAGCCATAACTGTGTCACAGGCACCTGCCCTCACTTCTGCTCCTCCACCCTCAAGGACTGACTGAACTCGGACTTCCTGGCTTTCACTGAACRCTTCCCACTGGAATCATAACTAATTAATGTATTTATCTAGTGCTACCCTCCCATTTCTCTTCAGAAAGGCGCATCCTGTACCTATCAAAGAAGCCAYTACCACTGCTCCAAACAAACACAGCTGCCACCCTAGCATCTGGTGATTTTTAAAAGGAGGAAATTTTTATCTTTTCAGGCTCAGACTTTCACAAGCTCTCCTCATGCTGTGCAGGAACCTTTGATGCCATCAGCACCCCGTGCAACATTTAAGGAACAATTAGTTCAGAAGGTTTGTGTACCTTTCTGGAGTGATTCAGTTCTTCTTGTCACTGGGTCTGAAGGGTGTGTTCCCCACAAAGGGCTCAAAACTTCTCTTCTGCAGCAGGTTGCTGGGTAGGTGTTGGTATGACACTGATCTCTTTCCTGGAAAAAAAAAGTCATTTAAGGGAGTTAGCATTATTTCCTGATTATTTCCTGCTCCTCTCAGGTCCACATCAGTATCCAGAATTCAAAATTCCTTGACAAATCATCTCACAATCAGGCCTCAAAAATCTAGATATTCCTATTATAGGAAATTCAGGATCCAGAATAAATACAAGGAGAATTAAAAGATAATTTAACAACTTTGTGCTAAGTTTTATCCAAGTGATGTCTGCTTGACTCATCCCACAGCAGATGTTCTACCTAAGGAGGTCCAAGTACTGCACCCTTAATGCCTAATTCAGTTCCTGTATTTGTCTGAAAACKGAATTTTTCAGTGAGTATTTGAGAGGGAAACTGGGGTACTTCGTTGCTGCCATCGAGGATTACATGGAACTCGTGACACTTTAAAGAGTGTTAATACAATTTACTTGCAGACCTTTGTTAAGTGATTTTCAGTCTAGTATACAGGTAGTTTTGTGTTTATCTGAGACCATTAATTCACATTTATAGATGTGAAATCAATGCCTGTTCCATATTAAGTCTTACTAGCTTAGGCAAGCAGTCAAAAACACTTCATAAAATTAAGGCCAAAAGTCCAGAATCATTACTCCCACAGGATCCAAAAAGCCCAACTGCCATCCATATTCCATGAAAGCTTCCAGTGCAGCATTGAAAAAAAAACCATCCTGATCTTTAATTAAATTAAAATGGCACAGCCAAATTAATATTTCAACAGAATCCACGGAGCCATTGGAGTGTGTCACGAGCAATTGTCTTTAATTTGCAGCCTCTGCCAAATCAATCAGCCAACAGGTTATCCCTGATAACATGTTGCCATTGCAAAGGCAACTCATTTGAGAATAACACAAACTGAGTGGTTTCAGAATGTTTCTGTCTCTTCAGGGCAACACGGGATGGCAAAGCTTACAAGCAATAAGGGAAAGCATCATGCTTTAATCAAGTTTGCCAAGTGGAACATATTCTCCTGACAACTTGATCCAGCATTTAACATGCGACAGAACACGATGGGGGCACCACGGGGATGTTGCCACAAGGCACACGGGCCCTCAGAAAAAGGTTTTGACATCGTGGATTATAAAATCAGCAGGGTTCAAGAGGAGGAGAGGGCAGAAAGCTGCAGGTCTGCACCTGCACAGCTCTGCAGATGGTATCACACAGCTGAGGTCTAGAGAAACTCTTGTGTTTCGTATTTTTAACGAAAAATAAAAAGAATTTAAAGAAACCTTTATCTCTGCTCTCCACCTACAATAAAATTCTGACACTGAGAGGTTGCTTGGCTGTTACCCTGTACCCTTCTCAGTAACTATCAAGGTTTGGGTTGGGTACTTCTGAGCAAATCRGTAGAAAAATCAAGAAATTACCCTTACAAACCCTACATCTTCTAGCCCAGGGCTTTCATGGAAGTTGCTACGAAAACCCACTAGAGGGGGGCTCGTTTCAGAGCCTTTCCAATGGAGGCAACAGCCATAAAAAGTTGCTTTTCTCGCCCTGAGCCAGCACCGGGTAATGAACAATGAAATCCTATTTCCATGACAACAATGCTGTCAAATTAGCTGCAGCCACCGTTCTGAGGGCTCTAAATAACAAAACCAGCACACGGTTCTTGACTGCAGGGCAGTGCCTCCAGGCTGGCACCAGGGAACAGGAAGCAAAGCCCAGCCTGACTTCCCTGGCACAGGCAGAGGTTCCAAAGGAAGAACCAGGTGGATTGCAGTGAAGTCCCTGTTTAAAAACAGAGCTGCTCCTGCAGCAGGCTGCCCTGGCTCACACTGCTGGCACATCCATGCACTCACTGATTCCTGGCACAGCACCAGCACAGCAACTTCTGTGCTCCTGTGCAGAACCCAGTGCCAGTGAGCATTTCCCACAGCAGCTCGGGGTGCAGAGCCAAAGCCCTGCACCAACCCAGGAATTAACCCCACTTCCTCACCCCTCAGTGACCCAGCTGTGGTGCTGCTCCTTCTCCACTCCCTGCCCAGCCCGGGCACACAGCCGTGACACCTTCCCTCACCTTTCCCATAACCCACTAGCAAAGCCTGCATATTCATATATAAATATAAATTATTTACATGTGATATATTTTTGAAGCCCACAACCTTAAAACAAGCAAACAAAAACCAGAACAGAGTGAGCAAATACTTTTTTTTGCCTCATAACTAAATGTGGATTCAGTATTTGCAGTTTGCTGACCTGAGGGAACACACCCCTGCTTGTTACCATCCCAGACTACTTGAGAGGAGCAACTTTACTGCTTCCAGAGAATGGGAGCATTCAGAGTTCAGGAACCTCACAGACTTTCAGACTACACGGCCCACACAGGCTATTCATTTTTATAATGGGATCTTCGTCTCAAAATTCAAAGTCCTGTATTTGTAGCTAAGTCCATGCTGAGCTCAGCTTCAAGTCATAAATACCACCTTCTACAAATAGTCAGACAACTGCTTAAATATCACCCAGCACCTTTTAATCTCAGCCTCCTGCTGACTTTTTGAAAATGTTGACCAAGGACAAAACACAAAAAGCATGTATTTTGTAAAGTACCAGAGTTCTCCCAGTACATCACAAATCATTTATCTCTGCTAGGCCCAGAAGTTTCCACAGAGCATTGCTGCACCATAATTAGAATAGCAGAAATCTGTTGTCTTGATTTAACAAAGTATTCTGTTCCTACTAGAAGTTAAACATTAAAAAAAAAAATCCATTGAAGAACAGAAGTCCAAAATTTACATCAGTTTTATGATTTGCAATACATCCTTTTCTGCTCTTGAAGGGAACAATTGTCCATGGCAGCTTTTTTTTTTTGGGTAAAAAGTTTTATTAATATTCCAGATGGTCCAAGACTTCTGGCACATTAAGCAGAGAGTCTCATTCCATATCCTGGATTAGTCAACATGTCTGGAGTGGTCTGATGAGCAAACAATACATGTTTGCCATCAGAAACCCGTGGCAGAGGGAAAAGGGGAACATGAGGAACTTCAGATCCCTCTTTAAAATTCAGCCCTTCCACACCTAATTCCCCAAGCCAGGAGCCTGCTGAACCTGGATTTTAAGTTTAAAATACAAGCACTGACTGAACGTGGTGAAATGCTAAGCAGAGCTGTATTTTCAGTGTTTCAAGGTGGGCACACACTCATTTACATCCCATTCCCCTCCCTGGGCAGTGTGTGAGAGGAGGAAGGAGGGACTGTACCTTCTCCTGTCGAGCTGGTGACTTGGCCATTGCTAGATCCACAAGAACCATAAAGTGATCCAGAGCTGTATGGCTCGTAGGGCTTGAGAGCAGTCAATCCATTGGGAGGATCAGCATCATCTGCACTGAGGAGCCCTTGTTTGGCTGGCAGAACAGAGGATGTGGGTTTGGTGCGAGGGTATTCCTGAGGTAGCAGATTTGCATATCTGTTTGCAACGTGAAATCTGCTCATTTCRTATCTCCTGTAATTAGCCAGCGGAGAGTCCAGGGGCTCCACAGCTACCACAGAGGGTTTCATCCGTTTGGAAGAGCTTTCTCCATAGTCCAGACTTGCATTGCTCCCAGATTTACTGCAGAGATAGTCTCTGCCTCGCTGGCAAGCCCAGCCAGGTTCATTGAGGTGAGACTCCAGAACCCCATTCACGCTGCTGCTGACCAGACCAGACTGAGTCACTGGGGCACCMAGAACTTTGATTTTATAGTCAGATTTCTTTACTCTGTCCAGTACTGGAGAGATCCTGAAACTGGAGTGCACTTCTTCTTGCTGAGGTTGTCTGTAGTTGTTTGCCTGAGCTCCAAGGTTACTTTGCTGTTTATGAAACTTGAGGTTACTYGGGGCTGTACTGCTCGACTCACTCACGGAGAAGAGGGGGGCTTTGCTCTGAGGAGGGGCACACTGCTTRGCTTTCCCTGGCTGCAGTGGCTTTTGCTGTGGGTTTGTGGAAGCCTTGTTTTTATTGGGATGGAGAGGCAGAGGAGGCACGTCCTTGCCCAGCAGGGCCGGGGGGCAGCCTGTGCGCCGGGCCTTGGCCACGGCCTTGCTCCTGTAGCCGTTCTTGTTGACAGTGTCAGGGTTGTACTTGTGCATCAGCCTCTGGTGCATCATGAGGACCTCGGGGTAAAATGTCCTGTAGGTACAGAAGGGGCAGGTGCTGGGGGCCAGCAGGCCTCTGCTTGCAATCACTGAACACTCCTGGGAAGTCTTACTGGTTAAGTCCAAGGGCTGCTCGTGACAGTCCACGACAGGTCTGCGTCTGTAGTTCTCAGTGCATTCTTGCATATTGTTCACATTTTTCCCACCAATAAAAGCACAGATGTACTGGACATCATCTTCCTCTGATGCCACAGAAGCTTTTCTCTCTCTTTTAGGCTGGGCTTCCTTGGTTTCCTTCTCAGCCTTTAGTTTCTCCGGGTAAGGAGCAGGCACGTTCTCAGGTACTTGATTCAAACTGCTACAAACAGAACCTTTGTTCGATTCCCTGGAATTGTTCTTTACTTTTAAAAAGACTGTGCTGCCCATTGCATTGCTCAAGGACAGAACTTCCTTTTGCTGCTTGGCAGGTGGGCAGCTCTCAGCATCTTTGGCACCATCAAAAAGCCTCTTCAGGTTTTTGGTTTCTGGAGCAGCATCAGCAGCCAGGGACAGCGCCGTCTCCTGACCCCGCAGGGAACCTTTGCTGTCACCCTTCCCATCAGCTGCACTGTCACCATGCCTGTCCTTGTGGTGTCTCTCTAAATGATACCTCAGGGAAGTTTTCTGGGCTGCTGCATACTCACAGAATTCACATTTGTACGGCTTTTCACCTGCAACACAAATTTATCAGTAAATCACTCTGAGATTTGAAGTCTTGATCACAAACACAAGGGAACATTGTGGACTCAAACACTAAAACTGRTTTTTCTCTCCCTTTCCACACACTCCTAAGTCCCCAACTCATGGAAAACATTTAAGCAACAGTATCTTAATGCTTTTACTAACTACAGTGACATCTTCTGGCTGTGCTGGGATGTTTCCACACGCTGGCTGTGGATGGAGATGGGAGCTGACAACGTGTTTGGCAGAGATAAGCAAGGAGTRGAACTCTGGGTCAACCCCAGCCAGCTGCAGCCCTTGATCATCCCACAAGTGCCCTATTCCCAACATAAATGGGGCAGCTCAGCTGGAAACAGAGCTGTCCCCCAAGAACACACAGGCAGCAGCAGGAAGGGTTTGTCTGGCTATGCAAAACAAGGAGCTGAGTTGGAAAAGAGACTCAGCTTTTCCCCAGGTAGCAGCAGCTGGCAGACAACCAACTTCACACCTGAGAAATTGGCTGGTTTTTAAATTAAAACCAAACCCTAAACTTTTGCTATACCACTAAATGTAGAAAAAATTAAAACTTTAAAATATATGGTTTTAACAATACTTAATGCAATTAGCATTACTTAAAACAATTAATAATTATGTAAATAATCGAATAAATTTTAATTGCAATTATTTAATTTTGTTTAGAATTAGGGAAAACTTTGTTCTTAGCATCAGCAATTTTGAAGGCAGTTTCTGTTTTTCAAAAGGAAAATCAAACATTCTATCCAAATGGACTCAGCAGATTTCCCTCCCCTCCCCAAAAGGTGTAGCCCCCATTTACCTGTATGAGTTCTGAGATGAATATTGAGGTAATAATTGGAGCGAAAATACTTTCCACAGTAGCTGCATTCTCTGGAGGTCCCAAGGGTTTTAACTTTTGTTCTTTCCAAACTGTCTTCATTTTTATCTTTGGGAGAAAATACAGGCATATTATGAAGAGCAAATGCAAATTTGCAGTCTTGTTAAAAACAGTAATTTTTTAATGATAAACATAAAATTCTGAACTGCAGTCAAATTCTACACTCTGCAAGTAACTTTTGCTGTGTTTTGCTGCACTCTGAKTAACAAGAGCACACGAGTTAAAGAGATTTCTGTCCACAACACTGTGGTTTGTGACAGTGACCAAGGAGCCCAAAGAACAATCAAGATTTGAATGAAGATTCAAAGAAGAAAAAAGTTTTCTTTATTGACCTACAGAACCTTGATGGAGAATGGCCCATCTCAAATACTCACACAGGTTATAACYGCATTATTTATTAAAGGGGAAGTTTGAATTAGTGCAAGTGGGATGACTCAGACTAAAAACCTGCTCTGTGCATGACAGCCAAACACAGAAAGGTGGGGAAGGAAGGCCTTTTCTTTTAAATTAATCCTAATGATGTATTATTTATGTGCTAATCAATGGAATGTCTGTAGAGCGACACTCCTTAGATTTGACGAGGAATATTTCACTGCATTATTAAGGAGTGAGGAAGTGCCAGGGTGTCGCAGTGGTGCCCCGGSTATTCCAGGAACAAATCCAGGGATGCCCAAGCAGTTCCACTCCAGTGCAGAGGCAGGAGGTGCCACAGGAGGGCGGCAGGGACAGCGGAATGGCAGAGAATTCACCAAACACCATCAGCAGCCACAGCGACTGCGCTGCAGCTCCCACTGACATCCAGCGTGCTCCACTCCACAGCAAGGCAAGGCTGACTGGAAACCCTGGGAGGAAGGAGACCTTCGGCGTGACTAAGAAGTCGGATCTATAATAGACTTGAAAGAGTTCTTTGAGGTTCCTGCCTGCTGGAAAGTGTCTCTCCTGGAAATGCTGCATGGCTCAGCCCGGGTGAGTTAAACAAACAGCTGTGTCTCCAGAGGTGTGACTCAGCAGCTCACACCAAAATCTGCTCTGCTTTAGGATAAGGCGCTGAGAAACAAACTAAGCAACTTCACATGAGGTAATCATTTCATTCCTTTGTTCCTGCAGGCAAAATAAAGGGCTGCACATTACCAGAAATGGCCAAGTCAGGCCTGTGTGGGTGCCAGGACATTCTGTACGCCGTGTCTTGCCCTGAGATTATGCAAGTGTCTGTTCCTTAAAGCCGGCTGGGAGCATGTCACACACAGAACTGCAGATTAGCTGGAGACTTTCTGCCAGGCCTTTTGTCCCTGACATGCAATCTTTTTCAATTAGGGAATCATTCAGTATCACTTGCTTTTCTAAGACACTGTGACATGCAGAATTAATCCTGGGTAATGTACAGATGGAGTCCATCCACGCTGTCAGCAATCCTTCCAGGCAGAGGAGTTAAATACACACCTCTCTTACATACAGTTCCACATATTAACAGCCTGTGGCCTTACACAAATGAGCCAAACATGCTGGTTCTGACATTGAGGCTTTCAAATTACTGTTCAAAACAAATACTGAACTTGCAGCTAGACAAAAAAAGTTTTAAATTATTCTTTACTTCTCAGKGCCTCAAAAACTGCTGGTGTTGAGCACTGAACATTTTTTGCCCTTACAAGATAAAGGGGGGAAGAAAGTGAAACTGCCATTATTTCTCATAAAATACTCTTTGTAAAAAACATGTGCTGGATGAGAAGGGATATGGAACACTCCAAAGTATCCAGTAAAGTTAGAGATAAGGGGTGAGTAAACAGCAACTTTTTCCAATTGTTAAAATCATTGCTATGAAATCGACTTCAATGACTGCAGTAACTGCAAGAAGCCCCAACACAACTTCAAAGACCTCAAAACGGCAGCATCCAAACCTTCCTTACGCTCTCATTTTCCTCTGTTCCCTTTCCCCTACCATAACATTCCGTGTCTAGTTTTTTAACACTTCCTATCGCGTTCCGAAAAGATAACGGAAAAGCACGACGCATTCTTTGGCTCTAAGGAGTTCCTAAACAACTCTCAGTGACAGCCACTTCGAACTGAAGCGCTCCCCGTGCTACTCACCTAAATTAATTGTTTCTGGAAGCCCATCTTCAGAGCCATCCTCAGAGCCTCCCTCCATCCTCTCGGCCGCCCCGTTCTCCTCCAGGTTCCCAATGATGTCGGCACAGTAGGTCCTGGCAGCAGTGGAAGTCTCCCCATCACCCCGCCGGTCCCTCTTGTGCACTCTGGAGTGAAGGACCAGCTGGTGGTATGTCCTGAAGGCTTTCCCACACTCAGAGCAGTGGGTTGGCTTCTCTTTGTTCTGGGATGATTTAGAATCCATCTCCATAGAAGGCACTTCACCAGAGGGGTGTTTCAGTTTGTCCTGGGTTAAGTTACCATTCCCTGTGAAACTGCTGTTTTTATTTACCTTTGACTTCCCTGTAGCTTCAGCCTGGCTACCTTTATTTGCATTCCAAATTTCACAGAGTTCTTCTTTATCTGAAGATGACTCATCGTTGTCTGTACTTCCTTCTTGCCCTGGCTCTTTAATCTGCCCATGACCAACTGCAATTTTACCTTTGGTAGCCAGCTGCCATGCTTGATACGTGGTGAAAGGATCCAGCTCAGCGATCCACTTCGCAAGCTTCTGCAGTTTGTCCTTTTCTGGAACCGAATTTGGTCTTAAATTCAAGAATTGGAAAAATTCCTGGTTTTGAGATGTTTCTTCTGCATTGACTTCAGCAGTCACTTGGGGGCTTTCACCGTTGGGAACTGATTCTTTGGTATGCACTTTACTGTGCTCAATTAGAGTCTCTTTATTGTGAAATAGGAAACCACAAACCATACAAATTTTGTAAGGTGACGTTACGTTTTCAGTTACGTGCTCCTGCACCACCTCATTTATTGTTATGGGGCCTTCAGAACCTTGCTGATGCTTGTTTCTAGAACCAGGTTTTCCAGTGTGCGTTCTCATATGATTTTTGAGGAACCAGGGCTCTTTAAATCTTCGCCCACAAACATTACACCAATACGTGAAAGAATCTTTATGCTTTTTCATGTGCGCCTCAATGTCAAAAGCTTTATCAAACGTCTGCCCACAGACTTTGCAGCTCAGTTCCTCGCTGTCCTGCTCGTTGCTGGGTGAAGGTGAGCTGGTTCTCACCTGACACTTATCCAGAGGGCTGAGATACTCAGCCTCCACCCTGAGCACGGCGGGCTCGCACAGCGTGGGCCTGTGCTCAGTGAGCACGTGCTTCCCCAGCTCCTCGGGGTGCTTGAAGGTCTCATCACAGAACATGCAGTCCAGGGGCATGCAGCCCTCGGCCTGCAGCAGGAACTTCTCCTGCAGGCTCTTGTAGGAGATGGTGTTGGTTCCTTTGATGGTCATGGAGGCRTCGCTGGTCTCCATCTGGGCTCCCACGGCGCTGGCTATTCCCTCGGGTCCGTCCATGTAGGCCAGGAGAGGCTGCGTGGGCATCTTTCCTCCCTTCTGCTCCCTTTTACATCTCTTAATGGCAGCCTGCACTCCTCTGGGGGGGCTCCCTGATCACAGTAAGGACACTTGTAGAGTTCTCCAACATGTGCTCAAAAGCCTGCTCAGCTGGAAAACCTCTGYCAGGAAAATGATTTTTAATTTTTTTCTTTCCACCAGCAGAAAATTGTTTCTTCTTCAGCTTTACATGCTTTCACACATCCCAGCAAAAGAATCCAAAGATTTGCTCAGCAACGGGATGAGGTTTCTTTTGGATTGTTTCTTCAGATTTTTCAAGTCTACAGATACAGTCAGTTGCACTTAGTTTTGTTGCACAAACTTTTCAAATAGTTGCATCGGGTAAAATACACTCAAGGCCAAGTTCAGTGCCACAAAGAAACTCCAGCACCTGGGAAAGAGAGAAAATAATTAGTCAGACCTTTCAAAAGAGAAGTATTGTCTCCCAAATAATGAAAATATTAGGGYTGAGAAGCATCCAGTGCTTTAGAAGAAAGCGTATTTTTAAGAGCCAACTTTTCTACCTGCCTAGTTGAAATAGTTTGGTCTAGAACATCCCTCTGTTTACAACTGTTATTTCTTTGCAAGACTTTGTCTGCCCTCTCTAAACCTGCACTTGCCACTTATCCAGTTATATAATGCTGCTGAAACCGTATTTCAGTGCTCTCCTGAACTCCTAACAATGCAGCAGCCCAAGTAACCTTTCCTTGAACCTGTAAAACCACAGCAGAACTTCACTTGTTTGTCCTCTAAAGGCTGTTAAGCAAAAGGATTTTTTTTTTAAGACCAGATAGCTTGGTTAGCTTTTATAGTCCTGGTACACAGGGAGTGTCAGCACAAATCTTTGTATTAAGAACCCACTACTATTAAGTCTCACTAGTCAAAGCTTTCCCTATCAGCCACATTTACAATGCCTGTGACAATTCTAGGCTGGTACAGTAAGAACATCTCAACATTTGGTATGAACTAATAATACTGTTTCTTGAACAGTACTTAAATCTAGTATTTAAATCATCCAAGAGGCCACTTATTATATTATGAAAACAAAATTATTCTACTTTTAAAGTGTCACAAAACAAAAAATGATTTCTTGATTAGACTCACAAAGGAAGGTTTAGGATTCTGCAAGATTAAATAGGGTTATAACAGTTAATCACAACTCCAATTTAAATCCTGAAGTCAGAGTTATAATGCCTACTAGCAGCAACTCATGGGCCACCACTTTGGGCTGACAAATTACAGTTTTGTGGAGTTCAGGACTCCAGTTGATGAAAATTTTGGGTAAAGGAAAAGTCTAGCAAACTAATACAAGACTAATATAAACTGCAGAAGAATCATTCTGAGACATTTCCAAATAAAGTAATAACTAATGAAAAGAATTCATTCAAAATCTGACTCAAAACTTTGGCAAATTATTTCCTAAGAGCCAGCTGGCCAGTGACCACATGACTTGAACTAATATACCCCAAAATACATTAYGCTCTATCACTCTTAGAGCAGGAAACAGCATGGACACAGTTGGGGTTTAAAATTCACCTCAATYTCCACCTCTGCCTTGCTTTTATATGGAAAAAAAGGAAGCATTTTGTTTTATTCGACCCAAAGAAAGGACAATAATTCAACCACAGCCCTGCACTAGTTCAGGCTGCCAGCTTTCCACGATAAAGATGATTATCAGTTGATTCTCAGCTATTTCTGATCAGAGCTCGTTGGACAGAAAAAGTGGTCTTGAGCCATTAAATCTTAAGCCACTTCAGTAGAAATCAGCCCAGGTAAGAGAAGCAGCTGGAGAAGGAAACCTCAGCACACACTGGCAGGAGTCATGGCTCCAACATCTCCAACACTTCATCCACTTCCTGCAGCCTTGCCCTGAGAACACTCCTTGCTTCTAATTTGAAAAGTCAGCACCTCCTTTCCCATCATGCAGACCACAAGATCCTGGGGCCTAATGAACATGGGTAAAAATAGAAAATAAAACACCACCACACCAGAATGCCTGTAACAGGAGAAAATTATTGTTGCCAGCTGCTTGTTTTTCATTTTTTTCTGTTTCTCCAAAGTTTAAAGTCTCTTTGCTGCCCAGTCCTCTAATCCAGGTTGACACAATCACCACAATTAATATCAAGAATTGTATAGGGTTTTTAAATCCCAAGTTGTTTCTGGCCTGGGCCAAAGGCTTATCCCAAATTAGACACAAATGCAGGATCTTGCAGGGTAAGGTGGAGTGTAAGAGGGACCAGATCACTGCTGATGGCGACAGAACCTGCATTTTCTGCAGCCAAAGTCTCTTCTCTCACTACGCCCTTTATCCCCATTTTCAGTTTCATCACTGCCATGATTAACACTTCCTCTCTGCAGAATGAATCAAAAATCTCCTGTAACAGGCAGAGGTTCACTTCAGTGTGGGGTGACACTTCTGCTTCTACTGCAGCCTTTGCCTTTCTCCCCTCCCCACTCAGCTCAGACCTTCCCTCACTCCCTATAGGCAGGTGGAGGAGCCAGWACCAACGTTTGAAGCTCAAGTAGTCAAAAAACTTTTTCCCTTTTGTAAAACATCAGGAGAAAACATATCAAAGGCTGCTGGTTAGCATGTTTTATACTTCATGTTTCAACTTGCCTTTTTGTTCCATTTCTACTGGAGTTTTAAAAGGTATTTTTTACCCAACATGCCACAGCAAAGCTCAGTGAGCATCTGCCTGAAAATAAGTTAAGTTTCRAATTTCAAAAAAACAATCCAGGCAAGATTAAAAAAGTGGAACGAACTTAAGAGTTGAGTGCATTTGCTTTCAGAGCCATAGGGAAGTGCTCTGCAGGAAGAAGTGTAAAAATCCTGCTAGAGAGAGGCCACAGGCATTTCTGGGGCACAAAGGCAGATCCAAAGGGCAGTGCCTGCAGTCAGTCCCACAACGGGAACTGCTGSCACTCAGCAGCCACTACTTCCTTGCTCATGTCTACAAACAGAAAAGGCCAATTAAGGTTTGTTACRCTCCCACTTTGTGGCACTACAGCCAACACACGAGAGAGCAACAAGAATTAAGTCACTGGAGAAAGGAAACAGATGAGCAATAGCAAAATCCACCCTCAGTGCCCTGATCTTTGTGGCATTCGGGGGTGAGGTGGGGGAGAAGAGAGCTCCTTTTAACTTGGGCCACCACACATGGCCCTACCAAACCCAGCCGAGGATAGAACAAACACTGACAGCCACAGCTCCAGGATTTTTTAGAATTTAAGCAACAGGCAAATATCMCATCTAGGGAATGCCCCAGGTTGGTCATGGATGGGTGAAAAATCCACCTCAATCAATCAATAACATCTTCTCTGATAAGTCTTTGGAAACAGGGCTGCTTCAATCCCATCTCAGCTGTCTGGCAAACAAAACCTGTCCTCACAACCACACAAACACAGAGTGTACAACCAACACCTGAGTCATGACAGGAGTTCCACAGGAGCTGGGGGCCAATTTTGGGGCTATCAATAGGTTTGAAGCCATTTGGAGACTTCGTCAGGGCACTCTGCAGCCTCCTCCAAGCTCTGCTGGCTGCTCAGTGCTCTCACTGCTTTTCATAGAGGCTCTGAACAGTCCTAAGAACCAGCCACAGCTCATCCTCTAGGCAGCACTGCAAACAGAGCAAGATATTCCTGTTTCAAGAATCTGAAATGCCTCTTTGCAGCTCTTGCTCTTGCATACACGGGAGAGAGCAGCTACAGACTGGGAAAAAACTGCAGSAAAGTGCAGATACAACTAGACAAGAATGTATTTAAACTGAGAAGAAGAAAGAATACAAGCACTGGAGTCAGGAGGTGAGTTAGAAAGCTCTAGTCTYATTCTGTATCTGGTGATTACACACTTCACTCTGATTAGATCCATGCCTTTTACAWGTAGGCAGGATTTTATGCTCTCGCTGCTCAGACAAGCCAACACATGCCAGAACTACAACCCAAATATCCCCAGCAGGATTTTATCCATTAGTAACAAACCTTTCYTCCTACTGAAGATAATATGCCTTGGATTTGAGGACCAAAAACGCTGATTAATTACATTCCTGTTATTCAAAACCCTGGAGGCAGCAGGAAAACTGTCCAGAGTTGCCTCAATTGTGTTGCTTCCCTGGAAAAGTGGACAACCTGCAACACTGTGACTATGGCTGGAGGTCTGCGCAGGAGCTCAGCAAACAAAACACAGTACCTGCATTTCTTGTGCCTTCTTTCACTTTCAGAAGACAAAAGGACACACCAGTATCAGAGATACTGAGTAAAGGAACAGAACAAAACAGGAAATCCTTCCTTCCAACAGTTGAAAAGCGATAAACTTGCTACAGATGAACTCAAGGTTGCAAATAAAAAAACTGCTTATCCCCCTCACAGAGCAAGGCAAGAAGTTCCACTTGTGACTTCCCTGCCCATCTGCAAACACCCCCCTGTCCCTCCTGCCCAGCCCAGGGCCCACAGCACCCAGGGGCTGCTCTGAGGGCAGTGAGCAGGGCAGGAGGAGCCTGCACAGCTCCCCTGGAGCACCAATCCACCTCAGTTCCCGGGTGCCACCTACTGCACTTGATGCAGCTAGAAATATAGTTCAGCTGAGAAGAAAGAATAAAACTATAGGAAAAGTTTTAGCCTGAGCATTTAGCACACTTCAGCTCACAAGTGAGTCATCCCTGGCTGAGTATTTCAGCAGGTTCACAGCGATACCCATTATATTTATAAACACCACAAAACACCCATAAAGATTCCACTGGACAGATGAGAACATCTTGTTTTCATTGCACTTGCCACACAACCTAAGAACCACGCCAAAACCCTGCTGCATATAAATGGATTATTATAACAGAGAAAAGTTTAATTAAGTGCCTGTAGAGAAATTTAATTTATTTTTATTAAATTACACAACCCAAGACAACATATTACATAGTCTTGAAGATTTCTTTGGGAAATGACCTATCAGGAGTAATTTTATTGCATTTCTACTTCCTGCATTTCAAAATTTCCATGAATATGTAACAAGAACTCTAGACACACCTTTCAGAGAACAGCACAGTCTAACCATTGAATTTCCCATTTTAAACACATTACAGAGGCACGGGGAATAAAAGTTGCATGGCAAGTCTCAGGATAAACAACTATTCTTTGCTAATTCAGGGCTGCAAAACTATTGTTAAACTGTTAAAAGCAACCCGGAACAATTACAGAAGTTAAAGTAGTTGCTGCAACACTTTCTGAAAAAGAGAAGTGAGAAAACTTGAAGAGTTACAGCCAAATCCAGGACACTGAAGTTACTTTTCTTCTCTGGCAGATAAAAACTCAGACACAACTACCTCAGCAAACCCAGATTTTTAAATTCAAGGCCAGTAGCAAAATTATCACTGCTCAGCTGACCAGCTTCTTCCAGCTGCTGCAAATCAACCACCTTAATTTTTACTGGGTCTATTGAACTTGAGAAACTTACACGCAACTCTCATTTCCACTTTAAAAACCCTACAGTTTTCCTCATGTTTCAACAAGTTTCAGGATATTAAGAGTCATTTTACATGAACTGTTCTTTCCTCTTGGTGTGTTTATGCCCCAGAACAGATTGCTGGTAAATAGATTTTACACTGCTGATTGCTTATTGGAAATTACAAGTTTAACACCTTTTTTTACTTCCAATTTCAAGGATTTACTGTAGTTGTTCCAGTCCTACCTAAGGAGCACAGATAGAACAAACCAGTTAACATCACTTGTTAACAACACCTCACTGGGACCACAAATAAAAACTAGCTTATGTATGTTATCTGTTTTATCTGGGCACAGCTGTGTTCAGGTGTAACACTGATCACAGGCACAGCAGCTCATGCATAAATAAATACACCTTCAAATCCCCAACTAAAACCTGAGCTGAGGCTGAACTGAAACTTATTTAGGACGTTTTTTAATATACATACACATCATTGCATAAAGCTAAGGCAGCTGCACCACACCTACAAAGTTAAGCACAAATAGCACCCTAAAACAGCTCCTAACAATATTTAGGAGCTCCAGATTCTGGGATGCCCCTCCAGTGTCCTGGCTGAGCGTGGTGTCTGCAGGAGCCACCAGTGACCCCAGCTCCACRCTGGGAGCAGTTCTGGTGTATCCTGGCACCCCCAAGCTCCCACACTTGGTCGGAAAGCAAAGCCAAGTGTCATCGTGAGCTTCTCACTCACCAAGCGTCCCAAAAGGTGAGCGAGATTTCCAAAGTCCAGGGTGACACTTGGGCTTTGTCTCTGCAGGTAGCAGGGGTTTATGGCAGCCGCAGAACTTCCTCTGCGCGCTTCAGCAGAAGCGTGTGTCACACTTGGGGCAGGAGGGGCTTTCCTCCTCAGGCACAAACGCCTCTGCTACCCCCTCTGACACAGGGAGAGTCCCTGATTTTAGGGAAGATGATGCAGTATTTGCTCCACAGACCATGACCTTATTCCTCAAAGAATACAACTGTCCATTGCCCATGACTCCAGTGACAACACTGGAAAGTTATTTAAGTCAGCCCAGATAAAACCTGACTTTGCAGGGCAGCACAGAAGCCAAGAATTATTCCTCATTACTGGGCATTCTGCTGCTTTCTAGGGAGGGAARGAGCTACTCCCATCTTCAACAGCAGATCATTTCACAAACTTCCCAGAGGATTCCGTGTTACTGGTGGAGCACGTGAGTGATCCCAGTGCTGCCTCTGGTCACACCGAGCCTTTTATACCAACTGTGCAAGCACAAAACTGTTTTTTATACTTTGTTAACAGTTCAGCCTGATAAAGAACTCATACGAGCACTTGTAGAGGAAATGGAGATTCAGGGGGAGGAAGGGGAGGAAGAGAGTTGTTTGTTTCAGTTGCAGGAAAGATCAAAACGAAGATGTTCAGGTTGAAAAGAGAACATAAAAGATGACCCTAAACTGGAATTTCCACTCCCTCCATCTGCAAATTTAAGTCCCCCTCCTTAGTCTTCATCCTTCAGGCTTGAAGATTTCAAAGTTATCCTAAACTCAAACTCTTTCATGGCTTATCCTTTTTATCCCCTCTAAGAAAGACGCTCAGCTATAGTTCCTTCTAACAYCACCACAGAGATTTCCAACACAATGATCTTAAAACAATTCACAAAAACACAACCAGAGTGAGACATACACAGAATTCGAGACTGTTATTATCCAAGCATTTCTGCACACACACTTCAGAAAGGTTTTTTGTTGAAAGCCCTTTTGCAGTCAGATAAAACAGACACACATGCGAGTCCTTTTCCCCCTGAAGCCTCACAAACAGGATTTTAATCACCAGTGGAAAATAACTCATAGTTAATAATGAACAATATTAGGAAAACTCCCTCCCCCCATCTCAGACATCTATACTAATAAAAACAAAGGATATCCTCTTTCTCTAAAAAACCTTTTCCTGGAGTCCCTTTTTCTTGAAGGCTATATGTCTACCAGGGCTTTGGCAGAGGATGGATGAGCTGAGTGTGTCTCCTCAGAGAGCTGAATGCCTCTTCTATCAAAGGATGTAATTAGGCCTTTTAAAGCAGGCAACGTATAAGCTTGCAGCATTCTGCACATGTTTTTCCTCCACTGAGCAAGAGCAAATATAAAAGAGGCTAATTCTTGGCATTAAAGGAGGAAGCACTACAAGTAAGTATTGACTTTTAAAGTTCAGAAGGACTGCTCAAACTGCCAGATTTTTTTCCTTTTTCCTTCTGATTAGGAGAGAATTTCTCAGGAGCCACAAAACCAAAGTGTACTTTAGACAACAGAAGTGACCAATACCTGTTGTAGAWGAGCTGAAAGATACAAGAATAATCCTATTTTAAATAAGTCTGGGACACATTTCACCACTGCTGCAGGATGATGCAACTTCATTAAATCAAGAAGTTACATGCACTTAAACTGGCAATGACCCCTTACCTTACAAAACAGTTTATTGTTCTCTCCACAGCAGGTAAAGGCTCTCGGTGGAATGAGTGATACATTTTTATTGTTGAGTCAGTCTCACCTTACAGAGACTGCCTTGTATGTTTAGTCTTGGTTTTCATTTAAAAGAAGGTACTTTCAGAGACCTTAAAAGCAAATTTGACTTTTTTACTTCTTGGCAAGGGGATGTGAGGTCTCTCCAACAGCCACAACTACAAAGAAGTGGTAAATTCAGTTTACCAAATTAGACATAATTCCTTATTACTCAAGAGCCAGGAGTTCCTCTGTAGCAATTACAGGCAAGTAGCATCCCTTTGAGCAGCATAGGTAAAATAACAGGAAAAGAGATTATTTTACTACTCCTGAATCTGAGAGAAGTGGTCACTTCCAAGGAGCTCCCTTTCTTACGGCCATTAATGTGCCCTAGTGCTCTCACCTGGCTTCAAGTCTGCACCCAACTCTCACCCAGCACAGCTCAAACTGCTGCCCCTTGGAAGGAACAGAGCAGTATCTGATCCCTGTCCTCTGCAGGGCACTTGGAAGCTGTCACTCTCAAACACAACCACAATTAGGTGCTTGCAAAAGGCAATCTTGAAAGATGGAAGGAGGTACAGAGTCCAGGGAAAAGACATTTAATGGTAGTTCAGTCACCCCTGGAGCAATATCTGAAGGTACTAAAATAGAAAAGAGATAGAAACAAACACTTCCAAAAGCCTCCTCCCTTCTCCCATGCAGGTGGGAGATTTCCCAGAGACTGATGGAGACTTTTTAACTGCCCAGCCTTACATACCCCTCACCAGCGGGCTGCAGGGATGTGGGATGTACCCAACAGCCTGGGCTGCACAGGGCCAAGCTGGCCTGTAAAGCACCTACAGGAAACTGAGCTTTCTAACAGGCAATTTCAGACCCCAGCTTTACCAGCATAAGAACAGAAAAATGTCAGAAACAAACAGGAAAGATGAACAGAAAGTGAGGCTTCTCTGGGCCACCCTTACATCCATTTTCCTTACTCTGTACCAAACATCAGTGCTTGGTGTAAATCTAAGCAAATCTCATTTGCTTTTTCCTGAGTACCAAAGGAGGGAGGCTGAGAGAAGCCCCAGGACTGCACCCATCCAGTTCTCGTTATCACAACAACGTGCAGGCACAACACAAAGGCCTCAGTTTCCCYGATGCAGCTCAATCAGAGCACACTGCACTCCCTTTATTACAGTGAGAAATGCAAGTGTACCTATTGCGCATAAACAAACTCAGACTTTGATACTTTTAGTTACATAAAATCTGCAGCTCGTAGAAAAGCACCATCCAGTCAATTATTCACTTCTGCTCGAATGGTTTTCTGCTCCAGTCTTGAAGTCACCCTGATCTACATAGATTTCCCTGCATATTCTACCCACATTTCCTCTTGTACTTTCTTTTGAAATCCTCGAGGCAGCCTGATAAGCAATTCCATCTCATTGTGTTTCCAAACACGTATGTCACCTATATTTTTAATTTCAAACTCATTCTTCCCAGCATGTGCACTGCTCTACTTTGAAACTGCAAAGTCTGCTCTTATCACACCACTTAAAAAAAAAGGAGGAAGAATCAAGAGTGCTAGATTTATGATAAGCTATAAACTATGCTCTGACCAAAGTCATATGATTATAACAGTAGAAGTTTTTATGTATTTTTCCCATTGACATACACCCACGTTTGGCATAAACAAGCTTCATCAGCAACAAAAGGAGATTATTTGGCAATTTCACTGAAGGAAAAAAAAAAGTTGATTTCTAAAAGCAAATTATTTAGAGAGAGCAACTTTCTGTTTAGAAGCACATAAAAACCTAGGTAAATTTAGGCTGAAAAAGGCTAAAAAGGCTTTTTTTAATCCTAAAATACAACATGTGTTGAGAATCTTACATAGCTTGGTCATATCCTTTTCCTTACTTTTGTATTCAGTTGCAAATCTCTTGTGGAATGAGTCACATCTCTCTCAAAGCACGCATACAGTAGTCAGCAGAATCCCCTCAGCACATTCATGCACCAGGAAGAAAAACTTTTTTTTTTTTCCTAAAGTCACCTTAGAAAGGCGGGGGGGTGATGAGAAATGCCCCAAAGTCGGTTAGGAGTTCAAAGCAATTGCGAATGATGCCGATATGAGATGTGGGAAGGCTCTGAGGGGGGCTGCAAATGCAGAGTGTCCCCAGCGAGAGCTGAGCTGGCACATGGCAGCCCTGCTGCAACCCAAAGGCTCGTCCTGCTATATTTAAAGACAATACCTCAACAGTGAAGCATTACAACATTTAAAGTGAGATAAATAAGCATAAGACACAGGGAAATATCCTTGGTTATTTAATCATCCCGAAAGCAGCGTGGAAGTGTGAGGCTGAGTTCAAAGGTCAAACTCTTCTTTCAGCTTCTCGCAAAGAAAAGAAAGCTCAGCCCATTTTACCTTGGGGAAAGGGGGGGGCTCTTTCCATATGCCAGCATTTCATAACACAGGAAAGAGGGAGTGTATTTACATATACACTGGATGGAATCTTTTCCTAGGACAATGCACTCCAAATCAAGATTCAGGTTAGAAAGAGCTGGGACAACAAAAAGTCCCAAAGAACAAAGGGAAGTTAAAATTTACTTAACGTTTCCCCAGAGCTTCTTAATTGCAAACTCTGATTTTTTTTTTTTTTGTAACTAAAAGTTTACTGTAATCACAGGATTGAAAGTCTAAGTGAAAGCCACAGTTCCCTTTTAAAATAATTTCCCCCCGATTACAGTAATAACTTAGCACTTTGTATAAAACATGGTATTAATCTATCAGCATAGTTCTAAAGAAAAATACAGTGGTAAGAGGAAGTATTTCTGAAGKTTAGAATAAGTGCTCAAAAAGGAATTTTTGGAGTGTGATCTAACGAAAGGGGAAACCAGAATCAAGTAGCCTTTTGTGTAAGACAGTCTGATAAAAAGGTGCTAAAGTTTATTATCTTCCTCTCTTTTCCAGCCCCTACCCTAAACCTCACTCTCCCCCCCATCCCTCCACCAAAACAAAGTAAAACCAAAAAACATTATTCACTTAAAGAGGAAAAGAAAGAAATCCTCTAATGCAAAGCCTGGAAGCCATTCTCYAAAGACTACTTAATATGAAACTTTGTTTACAAGACACCAATATAGCCTCCTTACCACACTCAAAACCAGAAAACATCCACTTATTTAAAGAAATGCTTTTTCTATTTTGATCAACAAGGACGTCGGTATTCATTTTAATTTTAAATTCGGCCCCAACAGTGCCATATGAATGTTTTAAACTCATCTATGATATGCACTGTTTGAGAATGTTTAAACAAAGGAAGTARGAAAAGCCTTAAAATACACAGCAAAACTTAATGGCTTCAATTTTTAAATATAGCCTGATTGCAGCATGGCAAAATTATTCTCTTATGCTCACAGTCAGCCTTCAGAAAGAATAAGTGCAGTCAGTGGAGTAATTTGTCCCACTGGAAATTCTGTATAAAACATCTACCTAAAATAAACAAGGCTTCGCAGCAAGAATCGTCAGTTGCCATTAAGGACACACCTTAAAGTTCTTACCACACAGTAACTAAACAAGTACAAACTAGTGGGGACTGCTTGCTACTTTTGTCTTAAAAGTTAATGAGATCAATTCATTGCTCAGTATCAGACCCTCAGATCATTTTCTGCAAAATGCAGCAGACAAACAACCCCCAAAACACGAACATCCAGGCTTTGAGTGGCTGATGTGTTATCAGCAAGCCTGAGCTTCTCGCAAAGGGGAATAGAAATATTCACATTTAAACCTGACACCACGTAATAGTAAAAGGTAAAACGCTGAACTGCTCAGAATCTGGAGCTCTGGTACTGGAAGGCAGCTGTTGTTCCCCTGCCTTTTCTTTTGTTGTGCTTAATCTCATGTCAAGTCATTCAACCAACTCCAAAGCGATGAAGACATAATTGAACAACCTTAACTAAAAACTGATCTACTGTTCCTCAACTGCCATACATGCTGTTTAAAGATTAAAAAAGGCTAACTTATGAAAAACAATCCACAGAATTTAAATCAGCAACTCTGCTGCATGCAGAAGAGTTGCTTGGCTGAGGGCCAAGCCAATCAATAATCACKGTAATAGCCATGGTTCTAAAGTTATTTGTTTTTCATATTCACCACCCTGGAAAACTTAAAAGGCAAAACTTGAAAACTCAGATACTGATTTCAGGAAAGAGCCTACAGAGATCGAAAATCCAAGTATTATGCTCAGCATGACGAGATTGCTCACTAAAAAAAAAAAAAACACGTCGCAGAACGATCAGTGATCACAAAGCCACATTCCTGCTACAGATCTTAAAATATTGACTCAGTTACAGAACTAGTAAAGGGGAAGAAAAAAAAACCCTCCTCCACCCTCGCCCTCTTCCCTCCCCCTCTGCCAAAGAATGCAGTTTATCCTACTTATTTGCAACTGTCCTTTTCTATTATCCAAGGAAAGGCTGAAACCTCAGTGTGGACATCCCAAATTAAAGTCTTAGTCGTATTCCCAAACCTCCAGCTCAGAAGAGCTCCTAAGAGCAATAAAACATGGCGTTAAAGCATTTGCAAGCCATTGTCACAGCCCTGTGCTCTGCTACCTTTGCAGCCCCAGAACCAGCCCCCACCAAGCATGGAAGCGTTGGTCAGCAAGTCAATGCCTGCTATTCAACTTGTAGTTAGGCGTTTTATTTCTGTGTCTTCCAGATCATATCACTCCTGCATTTCACGGCCTAATAAAATGTGAAGAATGATATGCTCCCTTCTCTCCCCCCCTCCCTGCATCTGAAACTGCGTTATTTCCCTCTCCTCTTTTTCACACATTCTTACAAAAACTTCCCTTTTCACATACTTCTATAAGAAAATATTTCACTGCAGCTATACTTCAGTTCCTATTTCTATTTTCGATTTTCACTAGATTCTTCTGCTCCTGCCTCCCCCTCAAACCCACTGGTAGAAACTGATGTAGCTTAAACCTCTCAAGGTCATTTCAAAAATGAAAAAAAAGAAATGTTGCCTTAAAAAAAAACCTTTAAACACACAACCCCCCTAAACTAAACCCTTTTCACATTCAAACGCCTTTCATCAGCAGATCAATAACCCAACAGAAAGATTTTTGTTCCCCACCACTTCAAAACTATTACACTTCAATTCAAATACTTACTGGGAGTCACACAGCACATTTTATGGGATGGCTCATTAGAGAACATACAGACCTTACTTTGGGTGCAGGTTTTCTGTGTGGGAGACAARCAAACAAACAAAAAAAGCCTCACACCCCAAAACAGAAAGTCCAGGGGGCATCACGGAACAGGAATGAAATCCAATCTCTGGATATTCTAGAATTTTATTGTCCTCGCCTGGCAACCTCTTTTGTTGTTTAAGAAGTCAGTTAAGGCTTATTTATTTATTTTCTAAACTTCCTATTCCCCTTTAAAAAAAAAAAAAAGAAAAAAAAAAGAACCACGATGCTAAAGAAATGATCGGGAAGGCTTTGGTCTTTGAAAGACAAAGGTAAATGAAACAAAAACTGGCAAAACGGATCAATAAACTTTTCATTAACAACCCCCCCCCTCCGCCCCATGAGCCACTTACTACAAATCCTTCTTCCAGGAACATCTTTGACTCACAAAGAAATATTCTCCTGTCGCCGCGCACCCCCACCCCGGCCGAGCGCGGCCCCCGGGCCCGGCGCGGCGCCTCGGGGGGGCCCCGCGACCCCCCAGGTGTTGGATGGCAGCGCGGCCCCGTCCGGGGGCGCCAGGGGAGGGGGCGGCGGCGCGGCGGCGGCGGCAGCGCGGGGCCAGCGCGAACTTTGGGGCGGGAGGGAGCTGGGGAAGGGCTCCGGCCGCGCCGCCGCTGCGCCCGCCCCGCCGTGGGGAGGGGGCGGCGGGAGGGGCCGCTACCTGCGGGGCCGCACACACCTGGACCTTCCTCCGCCCCCCCGGCCCCGCGCCGCCCTTCCTGCCTCCTCCTGCTCCGGGACAGCGCGGGGACAGGGGGGGGCTCGAGCCCCGCTTCCAACCGGGGCGGGGGGGGGGGTGCGCCCCGAACCCTTCAGACATGCCGGCGGCAGCGGCCCCCCGCGCTCACTCGCACAACCGGCCCCTCACGGCAGAGGCCGCCCGAGGGACGGGGCTGCGCCTGCCGCAGGTGCCCCCGGGGGGGCGGGGAAGGTGAGGAGGAGGAGGAAGGGGCCCGGAGCCCCCGGCAGGTGCCCCCCAGCCCTGCCTCACCTGAGCCGAGGCGCCGCGGGGCAGCGGCCGCGCCGCGCTCGGGGCACTGTTTGTAAACGGCTCCGCGGCAGCTGTTGCTCGGGCAGCCCCGGGACACGCCCCTCCCCTGGGACACGCCCACCGCGGGGCGGGGCCTCCTTTGGCCACGCGCCCGGCGCGTTTCAATCAACGCTGGCCCCGCCCCCAAAGCCACGCCCGGCTGTGGCCACGCCCCGTCCCCTCAGACAGGACAAGGAGTGATGGACGCGATCCAAAACACGGCCGCGCCCACCCAAACACGAAACACACAGCCCGTGTCACCCGGGCACAAACGTAATTATAGCCAATACACCTCACCAGCGTTGATCCTTGTGTGGGTCACTGGGGACATGAMCACGACCCTTTTCGTTGTGTGGCTGCAGCCCCGAGTGCTCAGTGAGGGGCCTGGCACCCATCAGGCCTGTCCGAATACACAGATTTACGGTGCAAATTGCCCCAAAAGAGCCCATCTCATCTATTTTTCATTTTTTTCGAACACCCAGCCGCTCTGCTCCAGAGGGATGGACACTACAGAGGAATGCAGTGCGGCAGGCAAAGACTTAAAATACATTTCCGAGTGTCCCACTTGGCACTGAGGAGGTTTTTAGGAGTTAAATGCAATCTGTAATGCTGTTAGCAAAGTGCTTAATCTCCGCTAGACTCAGAGGTTAGCACCTCCCWCGAGTAAATGGGATAAGAAGGAGGTGAGCTTCCATGCGGTCTCTGCTTTTTCCCCCAAAGACACACCGAGACCTGCTAAAGTCAGCTCCGTTTACATCACTACAATTACATCACACCCGGGGGCTCCTTTCCTTCAATATAAAAATCATCCTGCCTCAATGGAGGACATTTCTAAAATAATTTTAGCTAAAATCATGTGTTTTGGTTTTTTGGTGGGTTTTTTAATGTGTTTTTTAAAAGTTCTTCTCGAAATGTTCTCCCAGTCTAAAATGAGCAACTCTACCCAGGCTGAAACTTAGGTCGCTTATGTGGCAAATAAAGATTATCCGAAACCATTACAGAATGTGTAATATATACATGGTAATTACTTACCAGGTAATTGTGGAAGGTGAAATATCTTTATTGGCAAATTTGAATGTTGCCTCACGCTGACTTGAAGCAGATTTATCTTCATGAAGTGGTCAAACCTGATAAGGCCAAAATTTTAAAATACAGATAATTAAGTCCTGCCCCTCCAAATGGTCATATGGGTTGATAGAGCCTCACTAATTTCCTGAAGTTTAAAAATCTCTGTCCATSAGCTGTGTGAACCATGAGGAAAAGGGATTTACCTTGTGCTGCTTCACAGATTTCCAAGTGTTGAATCCCGGCCTTCCCACTGCCCTGGATGGAGTTTTGAACTGACAAAGGAGAGCTTATTGCTCAATCCCTGCTAGTTTAATGTGATTTTTTTTTTTTTTGTGCAGTAGGATGTATCGGAGCCGGGTGTTTATCCGTGCATGCAAAATATTCCTTTGTCTTGCAAGAGCTCTGCGTTTCTTTGGAACTGGCTGCACACCGCCTTGCACGATGTGACCGAACCTGATCCCGCAAACACTCCCRGGTCTCCAGGTCTGAAGCACAGGAGCAGTTTAAGCATTGATTATCTCCCAACGGCAGCGAGGCCAGGAGAACAAAGCAGAATTTTGCTGGAAATGGGTGTGGGAGGGACCAGGTTTTGCCACCCCAAGTGACTCTTAATAGTCTGTTAAAAATGTATTCTTTTTGTKGTGCTCTGACGTTAGCATTTTGAAAGACCTTGTATTAAAGAGTTGAAAACAAATTCAAGGCACACAAACTAATAAAAATATTAAGTTTGTATTTTTGCTCTTAACTTGGTATTCTTAAAGCCTCCCTGAGTCAGGTGTTGTGGTATTTCTTGTTCTCATGACACACCAAAAGCCATTATTTGCCCCCTTCCTCTTTCATTTTTTTAAAAGATTTTACTTTTCCATGTAAAATTTACTGACCCCCTTGATCACAAGGGCTGCTCCCCTGAGCCAGGGCTCTGGCTAACTGTAAACATGACTTTCCAGAGAACACGGGAGCCGCATGGTTTTTATCCACTGAGATATGGGACCTCTGTGGAAAACATAAGAAAAATAAAAAGACTGCTTCAGGAAAAAAGGAGAGGCTCAGAATGTCTTAAAACTTTTCCTTCTTTTGCTCAAAATGCATCATATAATATCACATTACAGGAGTGAAATGAAAACATCCAATTTATTTTTACAGATTAGCCAYGGTGACCTCTGTGATTTATGCTCGTGGAGCTGGAAATGTTTGATATGAAGCAAGGGCCAACCTGGAAAAATAAATCCTAGATTTTCTTCTCCCTCTGTTTTGCCCCGTGTTGAGGACATTTGCTGCCTTTCTGGAGAGGCTTCCCCAGTCGATATTTTATGTATGAGGCAAAACCTTCTACACCAAACGCCCTGCCAGACCTGTGTTTACTGCTCTGCTCTGTATGTTACTCCACAGTCTTGCAATATTAAACCTAGCCCCAAAGTAGACTTCAGAACCAGGCAGCACACCCAAAATTGTGATAATCTCCTCCAGAACAACAGAAAGAAATAAAATAACACTGCTGAAAGCTGAAAAGTTTCATTGCGGTCCCCAGCCTCCTAACGTACTTAAATGTCTGAGTCCTTTTAAATTACATTACGTACAATTACATTATGCAAAAATCCGGGCTGGAAGTTTTGTGATCTGGCTCATGTCCTGCTCTTCTCAGAGCACACAGAGGGAAACCCTCGCTGTCAGGGAGAATGAAAACAGAGCTGAGCAGGCAGCAGGAAGCCTTCACCTAAATTCAAAATTATGCTGGGGTGTTTGTCTCAAACAACTGACCTGAGCAGCAAAACGCCTGGGCTGTCCCTGGCAGCAGATCAGCCAAGTTTCATTCTCCTGCACAGGGACTCTCTCATTTTAGATTCATATTCAGGCAGCTGTTAAACCTGGCCTGTCGTGTGATTAAGGCACAAATGGGGTTTAGGGGAGCTGGGCTCAGTCCCAGCTCTGCCCCAGACTTCCTGCGTGATCTTGGGCAAGTTTTCTCCCAGGGCTCCCCAAATTTGGCCTTTTTGGGGGGGGGTTTAAGCCCCTGCTCCAGCAGTCAAGTTATTACATGATATTCTCTGTTTGCTGGCATGAATAGATAAATAAASTAAATACACAGAGTTTTAGGCTTTTAAGGAGATAAGCTCGCAACCACAATCAGAGTGTGACCTAATGGCTCGAGAAGTCCTTTTTAGAACTGTTCGGGCTGTTGGAGCTGGAATATAAAATTCGACACCCTCCATTTCTGCACAACAACATCTATTTGCAAAATCAGGATCATGTTGCTCCTTCGCTTACAAAATAAATTGTTTGTGTAACACTTGGACGAGAGAGCGAGGCCAGAACATGGGATCGCTTATGAGAAGCTTTATCGGCGTTTTGTGGCTCGGTTTGTTGTCGCGTTTTTTGCACAAATCGCCTCTTTCAGCACGATTTGAGCGCAGATCCCGCGCCGGGATCGCGCTGTCGGGGCGGCTGCGGCAGCGCGTGTTTACAGGAAACGCCTGGGCAGGGGCTGCGCCGGCACGCTCGGCTCGCATTCGGCTGCCACGGGGCTCCTGCGCTGCCCGAGGCACGGATGAGCCACGAGGCGACAAACCGGGTCCTGCGACATCGCATCAGGCACGGGCGATGAGCGCGGCGGGGCTCGCCTGCCCCAGGAATGCGCCTGGCGCTGGGTTAGCTCTGTGTCCCCAGCCCGAGCCCCAGCTCCCTGGGCAGCACCAGCTCTATCACCAGCCCACACTGAGCCCCAGCTCCCTGGCAGCACCAGCTCTGCCCCCTGTGCCCACACTGTGCCCCGACTCCCTGGCAGCACCA
>JACDOX010000060.1:453783-469418 GCA_014549065.1 Cardinalis cardinalis
GCTCTGCTGTGCTCTCCTCCCTCCCTTCCCTTTCCCAGGCCCATTCTCAGTGCTGTCCCTCGCTCTGGCAGTTTTTATCCCCGTGCCCAAAGGCAGAAGGACGGGAGGAAGGGCAGGATGTGCTTTCTGCCTTCACCAGGAGGATTTGTTTTCCTTGCTGGGAGTCGCAGCCGGTGTGCAGAGGAGGGATGGAGCAGCGTGCAGGAGCACTGGGAGATCCCAGAATATCTGCCCAGCCTTTTGCTCCTCTCCCAGATTCCCATCCCATAGCAACATGCTGACAAATCAAGAGCTGCCATCCTATATCCAGTGCTCCAGCTGTCAGCCTGGAGCAGTGCATCTCCTTGCTGGAGCRCAGCCTTCCCTTTGTTTCAGCTTCGGAAATAAAACCGGGAATTTGTAAAATAAAGGGGGAAGAATCCTTCTCTGAGGTAATAAAATCACTAATCCTTTTTACAGGTTCATAACTGCAGTGACTGCTTTGAACAAGGAGGCACACAGTGAATGTTAATGGATTTGTAGTAACAGTACACCTTGTCTTTAATATAATAATCAGTTACATAAAGTCAGCAGGCTCACTAAACTCACCTATACTTAATTTTATAAATATTTCCATTGATTTAAATTACTCTCGGTAAGAAACGTTTGTCACCTGAACAGCCTTTGTTTCTACTTGACCATTTTTCAAGGGAGGAAAAAGACTTGAATAATTCCATTTTTGATGCTGGCTCAGAGAGGGTGGAGCACTGCCCTAATGTCCTTGACTTTCATGTCTGACACAGGAATAGGTCCGAGGTAATGTGAGTTTTGGGGCTTTTAAAAACCACATTTTGTAGGAGCAAATATCTTACAGAGGCCCAGGCTGCAGAGGTAGCAGGAGTCTCACTGAAAGCTGTTCAAAGTTTAATTAAAAGTCAGAGATGGCCACGGGAACTAGAGAAACACTGATGTGTTCACACCTCCACAAACAGAGCAAGGCATCACCACACCCACTTCCCAGATGGAGAATGTGCTTGGGAGGGCACAGGATTTTCCCCAAGGCACAAGTGTGGGACACAGCCMCTGAAGCCAGGGAATAAAACCTTGACAGGACACCATACAGTGGCCATGTGACAGCCRATGAACCAAATCCACGGATCTGGCCGTAATTAGCCCAAGGAGAGGGAGAAYGGGAAGATGCTCCAAGCTTGGATGTTTGCACACACACACCTCTTTTTATCCACCAAAATGGAGAAAGTAATTTTTTGCCCTCTCTTTCCTCAAGAMAGGCCCAAGGGCTGGAATTGCCCCTCAGCTGTTTTCCTTGGGAAAGGCTGCACAGGGTTGCTGAGGGCACAATTTGGGATGGCAGTCACATGCAACAACCTAAATCCAGATTTTTCATCAAAATGAAACAAAGGAATCCTAATGCCATGAAATAAACTTTTGTCAGGGATTCTCTYATTGTTTGCAAGCCAAAGGTGCTCAAAGAAATTCCATTATTTAAAAAAAAAATTCCTAGAACTGCTAACTTAAGTTTGTGGGAGCTGCTCATTTACAACACAACAAAAATTGCCTGTAGCATTCCCAAAGTCTGCTCTAAGGATGTGTCTTGGACTGAAATATTTGTTAATACAAGAGTTCAGCCAGTCTGCACATGAAATGAACCCAAACAAAAACGTAAACCCAAGTGTTATTAAATGTAACATCATGCAAAGCAGTAGGAAATTGTAACTGCAGAAAAAGCAAGAAATCACTCAGGAAAATATCTGCTGTTTCAAGACTGAAGTTGAAATGAATTCCTAGAATCTYAAACTCTATCTTGTCAACAGATGAGGGGTAAGCAGCACTAAAGCAGGTGTTAAAAGCAGTCCCAGGAATTAAGGGCAGCTCACCCCAGGAGGTGAGAAGAGTTCAGATGTACTTTGTATTCCTCTGGCTCACCCGGGCTCACTTGTAGAATTTTCTTCCCCTGTATCTTTTAATTTGCTGAATGATTCAAGAGAATCCAACACTCCTACGTTTAATTAGCTTTATAAATCAAAGGTGACAATTCTTTAGTAACCTGTATTATTTCCCAGCGTGGCAGGCTAGAAAAATGCTGACAAACTTATTTATTGACCTGTTGTGCTTTGCAAGGACAGCCAATGTTGTATTGATCCAGCCATCCCAAATCCTGTAGCAGGGCAATAACGTCCCAGAGTCTCCACATCGTCACTATTCCTACAGGAGTGAAATCCCCCTGCCCTGAAAATGCARATGTTCCCATCTCCCTCCTCTGCTTTGGGGAATTATTGTTAGGAATTAAAGGAGAGGAGAGCAGGAACCTTCACATTTCCTTGGTTTGCCTCTTTCATCAGCAGCGCTTGCTTGGAACTTTGCTTGCAACTTTAATTATTTCCTCACTGATCTTTCCCACCCCCAGCACTGCCCGAATTCCCTTTGTGTCACCCAGGAACCCACAGCCYTGCATGGGAAAACCTCCACGAAGTCACCAGGCTGGACTTCACATTCCCTCGGGTTCCCTCCTGTAACGCGTGGATTTAAGGCAGATTTTTTTAAAAAATCTGAAAAGTCTGAATGCACCAAAGTCTTTGGGAGATCTGCATTTCCTTTTGTAGTTCATGGCAAAATAAAACAAATAAATGAAGACTTCAGCATTCGACCTACTGGGATCCCTCACTTGACAGTCGCTCATGAGTCAGGGTGACAAGGTCACGTTCCTTATTCCTTATTCATTTAACTGTTTGATAATTGTAAGTAGCAATGGAAAACAGGCAATCCTCACAGTTAATAATCTTCCCAGACCCCAGGGTACAGGGCTGGAAGATGGAGAGAACAATGGGGAAAAGTTAAAAATTGTTCCCATTATCTATTACCGTCAGGAAAAGGGGGGAAAATGTATCTTTGGAAAGACATTTTCATTTACATTTCTAGCAAAACCCACCCTGAACATATCAGCCAGCTAAAAAAATAGGGAACACACTGAAAATAGTTTGGAATATTATTATGATCTAGCTGATGTTCTCATTTCCCCATGTGCATTTTTATGCAAATGCTGATAGTTTCACCACCTCCAACCATCCTGAATTCCCACTGAACCATGGCAGAGCTGAAGATCTTCATCAGCACATTATTTCATTACATATTTATTATTTTAGATATTAAAGTTATTTTAGATATTAATTATTTTAGATATTAATTATTTTAGATATTAAAGCACCCAGGCTGGGGGTTTGGGTGCCAATGACAAAGGCCACGAATCACAAACCACTTTTCCTCCCCAAGACCACATTTGAGTGCGTGACCAACTTGAAGCATTCCCTAAGTGTGGGCTCCACCAGGGATGCATTCCTGAATCCAAATCAATCTCTCCCAAATAGCTGCAGGTGAAAATTCTTCATCCGTGCTTGCTGTGCACGCAGGGAAAAATGCCTGGTCATACAAGCACAGGCCTGTGCTGCGTTTATTTCAGGCCAAAAATGGAAGTATTTCTGGTTTTTTAATGTGTTCTGCAGTTTCAAAGCTGCCTCTGGAAAAGCTGGATATTTTCCTGACTGTTATGTGGGCTGGATATGTAATGCTCAGAAAGGCCAGCAATTAAAAAAATAATAAAAAACCCCCAGAAACAGCAGAAAAACCAAACCACCCTTTCAAATGTAAACTAAATGTAATATTTGTATTTTAGACTGATATTTTTTCTCGGCCATTTCCTCATGAACCCTGTCTCAGACTAATATGTAAATTTTCAAAAAGAGGAATGTTTGGATAACCCCATGGTTTGAAAACAAGCAAAGCGAGGCGAGATCCACGCTGGGCACCCACAGATGGATAATATTTTGTTTTTCTTTGTGAACATCTTTTGTCTTGAAGCTGGTGTGAAAATCTAGACGAGGGCCCCACATGATTGATCACCACAAGCATCAGAAGGAAATGATTCACCACAACACTGTAACTGAAACTGCTTCGACACCTGATTGCAAACTTCACACTGGGGGACTAATTAACTGCTGTACCTGCAGGAGCCTCGGGACACCTCAGCCCACAGTTCCAGCTGTGAATACCCACTGCTCTGCCAGAAAGCTGCATGCCACTCAGAACTGAATAAAGAGGTCAAAAATACAGATTTTTAAAAAATTATTATGTTAAATTATAATATCATTAAGGTATTGTTAAAAAAAAAAAAAGTGTAACCTCAATATCTACCTAAAGTTAAAAGTACACAATTTTTTCTTTTTGTTTTCAGCTTCAGGGTTTTCCTACTTCTGCCATGAACTTCATTTCAGGTACTCTGTGAACATTTGTGAAGCATTTTCAACATTAGGAACATAAGGGTCATATTGTCTGAATTTAGATATAAACCAGTACATGAAATATCATCCAGCTCCTCRTGCATCGTGCTCAGAGCTGAGCCAAGGTCTCAGCAGATTTATCAGCAGAAATACAGTCTGCAAACAGRGTAATGTATTCCTAACAAAGCACTGAGAGAGTGATGAGAAAGGATGAAAAATAGCTGGCTATGAGACTTTTTAGGGAAAACAAATCTATTAAATAATTGTTTTAACCTTACAMTAGTGATATGGCTGCAAATGAATCCACTACAACAGTAGTTGATAACCAGTGTCCAGCAATGTGGTGTTGTTTTCCACTACATTTGACAAATAAAACAATTCTTTCCTTTTGYTTCCTGTTTCCACCACTCAGCTTAAATTGAAAACTATTTTTGAATACACTTTCAAGCATTAAAAAAATACAAGTCTGACAGTTTGGCAAGAGTGGGGAATGGTTTGGCAATAGCCAAGAGCCTCCTTTGTTCTCATTTTCTGAAGCTTGTGAGTTCACCCTGATGAGATGAAGAAGTTGGTGAACTCTTCAGGAAAAGGAACATAAAACCCCACGAATGCAGTGCCACGGTGACATCACTTTGGGGCTGCTAAAATATCTCCAGCCWGCAAAGCTCGTGGAGCACCTGGGATAATTCCTTGCTCTCATCCATGTTRTTTTCCCTGCTAATCCTGGTTATGCAGAGCTCCATCACCTGGGATTCTCTGAGGGAAGATTTGGGTATTTTTGGAGCTGCCCAGTGAAGGATCAGGGCTGGAAATCGAGGTTTGAACACCGATGGCCACTCCTCTGCCGCCCCACAGGATAAATTACAGCTTGCATTGCAAATTTGCCCTAAACTGCTGAAATCTGGAGATGCTTCCCGGCAGGCATTTGGCTGCATATTTTCCATGTAAATGAGGCTTGGACTACACCAGGTTTTCTGTATTTTACCCTCTGAATTCGCAGCCACCCCAGCTCACCAGCAGCTGCTCATTTCCGAGTGGGGAATTCACGTTCCACGTGTAGGCAGTTGGTAATTTCATCTCTGTGTTCCCAATATTAATCAGGAATTACTCCCTATTCCCAGGGCTTCCTCAAGATAAAAAAAGTGCACATCTGAGGTAGGGCTCCTCCGGAGTGCTCTGGCCTCACAATTCTGGGTCACACTTCCCAGCTATCTGTAATCAGATGTTACATTTCTGCTTGAGTTAACGCTCATCCTCTGGGAAGAAAAGCTAAAAAAAAAAAAATCTAATACTTATTAAAACATCTCAGCCTAAGAAATAAAGTTCTTCCTCTAAAAATAGAGCAAGGAGGAAATGCCTCCTAGCACTGARCACTTTCAGCTTTGTCCTGCAAACAGCAGCTCTGGACAGGCTGAGTCCTGGTTTTCCTGGATCTCCTCTCCCAGATTCCCTCACCAGGCTCCAGCARAGCTGCCCGCCCCAATCCAGGAGCAGCAATTCCTGCAGCCACTGAATTAAGAGACCAATTCCATCAATAGGTGACAATTCTCMATCAGAATTCCTCTGGGTTAGATTCACATGCAGTTCTTTTTCCCCAGCAGGCTCTGCTGCTATTGTTGGTAAATGTTACATGACTCAGATGAAATGAAAAATAAAATCAGTCAAACACAAAGCCAATAACTTAGTAGGCAGTAAAAGTAAGGAAAAAATGTTTGGACAAACATTTTCTGAAAAAAAATTATCATTTCTCAGGATGTGTTTTAAATTTTTTTTTTAATCTCCACTATTTTTAATAGCTGTGCATCTACTGAGAGAAAAATGACTGAAGATATCCACAAAATTACCAAGTGTTACTCTTCCTTTGTGTGGAGAAATACAAAAAACTTCTCACTGTTTTACACCAGTCCAACCCAAAGACCTGGATATAATAACAAATATAAATAATATAAGTAAATGGGAGCCCACTTAATGAGCTTTTCAAAACTGTACAGTGAATTTTTCATTGTGGGAAGCACAGCCACTTCTGCAGTCTAATGCAACAGCTCATAAATAACAGGCAAAAATTCAGTGCAAGAGCAGAGGAAATTCTGGGGGACTGCAAGGTAATTTGTCACTTGTGCACTAATGGAGATTGGGTTGTGACACACTCCTGCTTCTCTGCCTCTGTTTGAATGAGCATCTCTCTTTTCCACACACCCTCTCACTTAAAATTGCTGTTCTCTGTAACAAAAGGTGACCACAGGAAAATACAAAAGATAAAATATTTAAAACGAAACCACAAAAGGACACTGCTGCATCTCAAAGTGTTGTTCTAAATATACACAGGCAAAATGCAGAAAAATCAAAGAAAATTGCAAAGAGCAGGTGGAGCAATGTGAACTTATGTGTGCTGCTCAGCTGACAGGGTGCCAGGGTCAATAATTTATGAATAAGTGAATAAAGAATTATTCTATCTGTCCATTTCACATATGAGCATTTTCTTGCTACTAATGTTTAACTGTGGCACCCAGCATCTCCCAAAATCAGAAGAGAAACATCTCCAGAAAGCACAGGAGGAATTGGATATTTTCTGTATATTCTCATTGCAGAACTGTTTGTACATCTCTGTATTTTATAAATAATATTTCAAAGGCAACAGAAGTGATGTTTTGCACAGTGTGTCAACTCCAGGAATTTCACCAAGCCTTTTAATATCGGGGATTTTTTAAGATTCAGTTCTGGGAGGCAGAAATGTTCTCATGTGTTTCCATGAGAACTGCAAGTACTTTCTGGAAGTTAATTCTTTTTTTCTCTTGGTCTTTCTGAATGAAAACAAAAGCTTGAAAATATGAGCCGAGAATACCTAAAGTCTCCCAGATCCCAAACAAGTAAGATGGAGGCAGCATTTTGAAACCCCAAGGCTTTGGGAAGTCACTCCCCTGGCCATTCCTACCACGGTTGTGTGGCAGCACAGCCCTGGCAGTGTGACACAAATACTGCAGAGAGGCAGCAGCATTTCCACATCCCTGCACGTGTGTTCTGGCAGCCCCAGCGTCTGCAGGTGGGGATTTGAGCAGAGGAGAAACTCCTCTCCTTGAAGCCCATCTTGGCAGGAGATCAGGGTGGGGAACCAAAGGCAGGGCCCTTTCCTCAGCACAGGCACACACACTATTGCAGGGCCTTTGATTTCACATAGCAAGGTGGCTTATAAATATATATATCTATAATTTTTTTTTCACTCTCCAAATATAATTATTCACTGGAAAACTGAATGGAACAAAACAGCTTATGCAGACAGGCTTGCGGTGCATCTGTTCTTTTTTTGATCTAAATAAAACAGCAAAAATCTCACTCAGTATCTTGAAAAAACACACACTTCATCTTTGTGTGTGTGAGATCTTTCCTCCCATAAAGAAACCTGTTCCTGCCTCCTTCATTCTCTTCTGCTATCATCTAGACATCAGCACATTTGTGTTATGTACTTTTGAATTTTTTTCCCCTCTCTGCAATGGATTTTCTTGTTCCCCATTGCAAAATGCCCTGCTGACACCACATCAAAATGAACTAAAATCTTTTAGGTGACAGAGGAGTGGCAGCTGAGGCTGGCTTAGATTATCCATAAGAGCAGTTTTCAGGGAGCTGTGCAGGTGAGTGCATAGGGGTGTATTTGTGGATGCATTCTGCCATTTGGTTTAACAAACTTGTGATCGATCAAGGCCKACAATCAATAATAAAATCCCAGTTGACTTCAGTGGGGTTGCATCCATAATAATCAAGTTATGAAGCACCCCAGGAGTGAGGCCAAAGCTGAAAGCTGCTGCCCAGCCTCGGTGCAAGAAGGGTGAAGGCATCCAGGAGGATTCCATTGAGCAGCAGTTTCCCTGAGCACAGAGTGCCCGTGAGCACTGCTGGAGGTCAGAACAGTGTGACAGGGTCAGTTCAGGGGAAATACAGGAGTTTGGAGCYTTTGGGACCAATGGAACACCCTTGGGAGGGAAGGTGAGGGGGCTTCACCCCAGCTGGTGCCTGAGGAGGTGGGAGTGGTCACAAGGCTCTGCTGCTGCTTCCCCATCCCATCCAATCCCATCCCATCCCCATCCCATCCCATCTCCATTCCAATCCCATCCAATCCCATCCCATCTCCATTCCAATCCCATCCCATCCCCAATCCCCATCCCATCCAGGACCAGCCTGGCCCTGTATTCCTGTCTAGGGCAAAGCCAACCTTACCTTCACATTCCATCCCTATTTCTGCAGCCTCAGGATGAAGCCCTGATTAACAGGCTCTTTCACACCCTGATGTTCCTAAACGGACAGAGAGGAGGGTTGCATGGGATGTTGGACAGGAATTGTTCCCTGTGAGGGTGGGCAGGCCCTGGAATGGAATTCCCAGAGCAGCTGGGGCTGCCCCTGGATCCCTGGCAGTGCCCAATTCCAGGCTGGACAGGGCTGGGAGCACCTGGGACAGGGGAAGGTGTCCCTGCCATGGCAGGGATGGCACTGGGTGGGCTCTAAAGCCCCTCCCAACCCAAACCATTCCATGATACGGGTCTGCCCTGACCAGCATGTCCAGACCTGCCCAGGAACTGCATCCAGAGCTGCCCAGAGCCTGTCCCAGGCTGGCTAGAGCTGGAGCAGCACCTCCTGATGCTGGCCAGGACGGAGGCAAAGGCCCTGCCACAGACTTTCACTTCCACCCAGCAAAGCTCCTCTCTTATAGGGAGGTTTCCCTGGGCTGTAATTAGATTCCAGGGATTTAATCCCCCGGGAATGTAGCAATTACCATATACCTGACAAGTGCTAAATGCTGCATTCCGTGGGGATTATCACCTCCGGCTGAACACAGAGGAAAGGGGAGGGCAGCAGAGATTTCCCCTTCCTCACGGGCTGGGGAGTGGGATGGRAGGATCCTGATTTACTGCAGCTGCTGGGGGGAGCAGGACACCGGGGAAGGCATTCCTGAGAGGGACCAGACAAAATGTTTATCTCTCCTAAAAAGAAGCCGGTAATGCTGCGCATCTGGGTCACCCTGCTCAGTTCCTGTGCTGCTCGCTCCAGCTGGGCTGTGTTTACAGAGGGATTTTTATTAATGCTGCTGCTACACGGAGCAAATACACTGCAGAATAAGTGAGATTAAGACAATTGGTTTAATAGACTTCGGGAATAAGTGACATTAAATCGAAATCGTATGCACCAGGAAGAGGCAAAGGAGCGGCTTTTGTGTAGAGTTTATGCACCTTGTGATGCCCAATTTATTACAGCTTGTTTAAAAAGCACAGTGTTGTTATAAAGCTCTTTCTATTCTTTTGTATTATCTCAGTTATTTACAAGATGCACAGTGGTGCTGTGAGGGMATCCTTCAGTGCTGATAAACTCCTTGGGATCAGCAGATAAAAGCAGAATTTACCAGCGTGATAATGGCAGTGTTTACATGCACATCCACTCCGTTGCTATGAAGCACTTTGCAGGTTTAGCAAATTGCAATTAAGGGAGATTGCTCTGTGGTCCGACCACATGCATTTGATTGGAATTAAAGGTTACCAAAGTAAAAGCATTTGATTTTTCAGTGGACACCCTGCTGTGGCAAAAATTGGTAGGRTCACCTCTGTGTTCCATGGCAATGACAGCATTTTGTCCCCAGGAGCCACGGGCTGGCTCTGTGCGCTTGGGAACGCACAACATGGAATGGTTTGGGTGGAAAAGGACCTTAAAGCCCACCCAGWGCCMCCCCTGCCATGGCAGGGACAYCTCCCACTGTCCCAGGGGGCTGCCACCCCCAGCGTCCAACCTTGGGCRCTGCCAGGGATGCAGGGGCAGCCACAGCTGCTCTGGGCACCTGTGCCAGGGAAGAATATTTTCCTAATATCCAACCTMAACCTTCTGTCTGTCGGTTTGGATCCATTCCTCCTTGTCCTGTCATTACATGCTCCTATAAAAAGTCCTTTTCCATCTCATTACCCATCAGTGACATCAGTTCATGCCTATGAATTCTCTATAATATTTTAAAGTTATGTGGGAGAAACCCCAGCCCTCAATATACAGTTGTTTGTATTCCAAGGGCATATATGGATGCCAAAATGGTATTTTTATGCTATCAGGATGTTAAGGCAAGCTTTTTGTTGGTTTTTCCTGAAATCCAAGGTCACAACTATATCCATTTAAGGCGGGCTGGATCCATACAGGGCKGGTCATGTGACAGCATCTGCATTCTTCATCACATCCCAGCCCATTGTATGCCTGAAATAAAGCAGGAGCAGGGTGTGGTGGTTCTGCATTTCCTAACTCATTAGCAAGTCCTTTGAGATGACTCCTGTCTATCAGTGGYACGGTAAACCAGTTTGAACAAACAGAAAGAAAATAATTATTAATTGGCTAACAGCAATAATAGGCCATTGGATTTCTTGAAAATCTCACTCCCAGGACAAATCCCTTGACAGCAGCAGCAGCAGCAGCTCGTCTGAAAATTGCATTCAGAGGAGCTGAAGGGATTCCTGTCCGTGTTGCCAGGGACGTCTCCCTGCTCTGGACCCAGCCTGCTCCTTCTCCTCTCWGGGTCTCCAGCTCATCCTGCTGGGGTGACCCGGGCACGGAGCTGCTGGRGGCAGTGGGAAACTTGGATATTCCACGGGGAGAATGCTCTGGGTGCTGATGCTCCTGCGGGCAGGGCCATTCCCACCTGCTTTGGGCACCCAGGAATCCCAGTCCAGCCAACCTCAGCTCTTCCCTGCTCTCATCCATTCCCACCCTCATTTGTGACAAACTCAGCCTGGCCTTGGCCAAGCTGCTCCTTTATCCCTGCAGCAGCGAATTCCAGGGTAGCCCCTGCTGGCGGAGAGCTGGGATATAATTTGGGGTTTCTTTGGGTTGTCCCAGAGCAGAGGCCTGGCCGGTCTGTGCTCCCCATCACCTCCCTGCTGTCRCAGGGCGCTCACCCCCATCTGCTGCTCTGACACCCCACAGCCACAATTCCTGCCCGCTGGAATCAGCTGAGCCCTTTCACTGACTCCACCAAAATGAGGATTCACCCGGCGGCTAAAGAGAGGAATTAAAAAGGGGAGGCTATTGACAATTTAATCCTCTCGGTGGCTCTGGGCTGACATTAAAACTGTTGCAACCAAACCCAGGTGGTTAGTGACACTTAAAAACCTGTTCCTGTCCCTGCAAGCTGTCCCAGGGCTTTGTCCTCCATCAGGGGAAGAAACTCAATGCTGGGGCAGTGAATGAGACACATGCATGTGATCAGGGTGATCAGAGCATGCAAAACACATCCCAACAAAACACACACCGAGGTCAAAGCAGCAGAAAAATGAAAGCGTTTTGTGTTCCTCATCTGCCTGACTCACTGCATCCCTGGCCAGGGACGTGCCTGAACCAGACTTGGCTGCTCTGCTCTCCAAGCTGAGAGGTTGCATGTTCCACTCGGCACCTGTTCTGCAGTAATTCGGAATTAATGTCCCGGCCAAAGCCTCAAAGGGATGAACAAGAATGCGAGCTGAAAACTAGTTGCTTCTAATTGTCATGAAAACAAATGTCAAAAGAACATGTGTTTCTGCTTAGCTAACTCTGCTTACTAAGTTTGAAGCTGTTTTGTATTAGTTTCTACCATTTAAATTAAATGTTTTGTCTCTGACATACTTGATGTGGCTTTAAGAAGCTGTGCTTCCCCCCATCCCCCTTATGAATCTTAATGTTTGCCTGGATTTGTTTGTAACATCAGACAAAAGACTGGCAGGCTGTGCCAGAGTGACATAGATTTTATGTTGAAACAAAGCAAAGCCAAAAAAAGAAAAAAAAAATCAATTAGGGCTCATTAAAACCCAAAGTTTTCAATGAAAGAAATACTGTAACGGAATAGTAATACTTTGGGGGTTAGGAGTTCTTTTAATTCCTGAAAGAGCCATTCTGCAGTGCCCCTCCTCCACGCAGGGCTGTGAATCTGCTGYGTGCAGAGTGAGTCAGCTCCGGAGCATCCAACTCCACAGCTGTGCATTAGCATTTGGGGAGAGGATCACTGCGAGTTCATGGGACATGTGGCAGCAGGGCCGGCCTCGGACCTGGCCGCAGAGCCTTCAAACACAGCCCCTGTGTGTGTGTCTGTGTGTCTGTGTGTCTGTGTGTCTGTGTGTGAGTGTGTATGGAGGCTGCCCCAGCAGCTCCCGGCCTCTTTCCGATGGGAGCTCTCCATGGATTCCCTTGGGGAAACACCATGGCCCATCATGGAGATGGAATAAGCATAGCAGGGGCTGTTAAAAAAATTACMATTCAGCGTTTGATGTCGTAAAATGTGGATGGCTGCTTTTTTTTTCTGCTTTTCCCCCCTATTCCTCATTCCTGAAGGCCATCTCCTCACAAAAGGAACACTGCAGCTTTGTCTCCTAAGGAGTGGAAGTTCAACTTCTGTTCTTTCCATAACAAGTGCATTCTTAGAAAGGAAAAAATAAATCCTGCTAATCACAGCCCTTCCCTGGAGCAGGGCATGTTAAATTATCATTTCCCAAGGATGGGCCTGAGACCCAGCTGGGTTCAGGACCTGGAAGGGCAGGAGGAAATGGGCACACCAGGCTGGACCAGGAATCACAACCCGAGAGCTTGGGAAGCGCTGGTGTGCACAAACCCCATCACAGTGAGGCACTCTGAGGTCAGCACCTGTGGCAGGTGGCACTTGGAAGGATCCCAGAGCAAGGGGAAGATTTGGTGRCTGAGGCTGCAGAAAAGCCCCTGCTGGTACATGACACAGGTGAGAGCAGCAAYGTCTGTGCACCTTCCATGGCATGAGTAAGAGTGCAGGTGCCGGCTGGATTTATTGGGATCTGGAGGGGATATATTTGTCTCACAAAGGCAAGAGGATTTAACTCACACATCTAATTTGTCATGAGGGCTTGGGAGCCATTTTAGAAGTGGAACAAGTGCCTCTGTGGTCTTTCTGCAGTGTCTTCGTTTTCTGCTCCTCCTCCTGCCTCCTTGGTTCTGGCACTTCTCCCAAAATGCACACCACATTCAGGAGAGGGAAAACACTAACCCTGTATCATTTGAATAAATGAGCTCTACATATATCACCACTTACAGTTCAAATTATGCAAAAAATCCAAGATAAATGAGGCTGAGCATAAAAGGCCCTTAGTGTGCAATTATAAATACTAAAATGGTGTATTTTTTTCCAAAACAAGAACTTTTTTTCTTTACATTTGCATACTCTGTCGACTTTTGACCCGCAATAAAAATGTAGCACAAGTTGGTAAGTGACTGAGTCAGAACAGGACCTTCTGTTTGCATCATTCCTGCTGCCTGCTGCAGTTTCAGTCCTTAGCAGTTTCCTCAGATTTACAGTCCTGGACTGAGCAGCTCCAGTGAGTAACCAAAAAAAGCCCTGGCCTTGAAACATGTAAACTGTTAGATTAAAATTCCTGGGCTTCAGGACATGTGCAGAAATTCCATGGGTTAAACTATAGATAATAATAAGCAAGGGTCAGCCCTTGAGATGCTGTGGGCTGGCTGTGTGTCCCAGCACAGCTGGCCAGGCAGGCAGGATGGGCCCGGGGCTCCCAGATGTGCCTGGGCAGGGCCACAGCCCCAGGAGCAGCTCAGGGAGAGAGGGAACGACACTGCCATAAAACAGCACCCAGGTTATTACTGAACCTTCGTTCAGCCTAATTTCTGCTCCCTTCTGTCTCTGTCCTGATCTCTGGACTGTGTGGGTTGTTGTAGAACAGAGGGATGCACTTGTGGTCCAGRGAAGTTGGTGCAGACCTTCCCAGCCGTTAATCTGCTCAGGCAGAAATGCTGAATCCTGCAGCATTTCAAAACCTCCCAGTACACTTCGCAACTTTCACGTCAGAAAATACTTGGATGATCAAATCCCAGTCCCTTCTGCCTCAATTCACAGAATCCCAGAGTGGTTTGGGTGGAAAGGGACCTCAAATCCCACCCAGTGCCACCCCTGCCATGGCAGGGCCACCTCCCACTGCCCCAGGTGCTGCAGCCCCAGTGTCCAGCCTGGCCTTGGGCACTGCAGGGATCCAGAACAGCCCCAGCTGCTCGGGGAGTTCCTGCCCACCCTGCCAGGGAGGGATTCCTTCCCAGTAATGAAAATAATGCAAGTCTAATAATAAGCTCTGGGAGCAGGCAGACAGGAGGAGCTGAGCTGTGACAGGGCCTGGGCACAGCTGCATTTTACCTGTCCATAGAAGGGTAATAATAKAAAGGTAATAATCTGAGGGTAGCTCTGCAGCAGCAGAGCTGGGGATGGAGCTGCTGCAGAACKGGCTCCCAGCTCCCTGCTCTGGAGTCACCCAGCTCATTTCACCACGTTAATAACACCCAGATATGAAGGCKGCAGGTGAGATAAAAATTCAGCGTTGCTCCGACCTGCCCTGTTTCAGTAAATCATGCAAATGGCCCTGCTGACCTCTGGGGGACCTTTCCTACAGCACAGGTCCCCGTGGACTCAACAGTAGCACCACCAGATCTGCTTCCAGTTTATATTTAAACAGAAAAAATAGAGATGTCTTGTTCAAGCCGAGCCTGAGAACCACAGAGATGAAAGGGGGAAGGGGAAATGCTGCTGCAGCAGCAGCTGAGCACTGCTGAGCACATTTTCAGCCCAGCCACCCAGCCAGGTTCAGCCCTAAAAGCCCATTTGGCTTGCCCAGGATGAATCTGGCTTTTAGATCAGASAACTGTCCCAACAGAGCTGCCCAAGGATTTGCTTTGAGCAGCCACATGGCCCTGGGGCTAGAAATGCCCATCCTGTGGCACAGGCTGCCCCTCTGGTGTGCCCATCCCCTCTGGAAAYGGGGGATGAAGGGTGGCACRAGGCCAGGGCAGCCYGTGCTGCTCCTCAGGGCTGTGCCAGCCCTCTGCTCTCCGAGAGGATGGAGCTCAGGAGCACCCAGGGGAATAGAGATGAAGCCCATGGGAGGATGAAGCCCATGAGAGCATGAAGCCCATGGGAGGATGAAGCCCATGGGAGGATGAAGCCCATGGGAGGATGAAGGATGAAGCCCATGGGAGGATGAAGCCCATGGGAGGATGAAGGATGAAGCCTATGGGAGGATGAAGCCCAGCAGCACCCAGGGGAGCAGAGATGAAGCCCATGGGAGGATGATCCATCCCCCTGAGAGGATGAAGCCCATGGGAGGTGAAGCCCATGAGAGGATGAAGCCCAGCAGTACCCAGGGGAGCAGAGATGAAGCCCATGGGAGGATGGAGCTCATGGGAAGATGAAGCCCATGGGAGGATGAAGGATGAAGCCCATGGGGCGATGAAGCCCAGCAGCACCCAGGGGAGCAGAGATGAAGCCCATGGGAGGATGAAGGATGAAGCCCATGGGAGGATGGAGCCCATGGGAGGATGAAGCTCATGGGAGGATGAAGCCCATGGGAGGAT
>JACDOX010000060.1:485337-497216 GCA_014549065.1 Cardinalis cardinalis
CCATCCATCCCCATCCATCCCATCCATCCCATGGGGGCAGTCCCTGGTCCTGGGGCTCCCCTGGCTCTGCCAGCAGGGCTGGGCAGGGCTTTGAGAGCTGGGGCACTCAGAGAAGAAAGTTCCTCTCAAACCTGAGAGATGAGTGGYGCTCTGAGTGATGGCTGAAAACCCATAGAATGGGCTTCCAGATGCTGGGGGAGCACAGGGAATTGGGGAAGAGGTGCAGCAGGTGGAGCAAAGCAGGTGGAGCTCCAACCTGGGAGCTGCTGGAGGAGGGGAGCTCAGGGGGCAGCTGCCAGGGCAAGAAGGATTTGAGTTTCTGCAGGAAGGGAGATGAATGCCAAGGAATGATGTAAGATTGTGCTTCATTGGGAAGCTCTCTGAGTTCTTTACACCAAAACACCTTCCAAACACTTTGTTTTGAGCTCAGCCCCTGTGGAAGGGGGGCAAATGTAAATAAAACCTCCTCAGAAATGAACGTGTCTGTCTGCGTRGTGTTTGTAGCTGGCTAAAACACTTTTTACGTTGGTGTTTATTGGATTTGACTGGAGGTGGATTACTAAGAGGAGCATTTAAATGACTAAAGCATTTGCAAAACAACAGCACAATTGTTGGGAATGCTGGAACATCTAAACTTGAATTTCTATCCTAAAATATCCGATTATTTTCCACTGAATTGTAAAACGATTTTCTAAGGAAAGGTTCTCAAATAATAAAAAGCTCCACAGCTCCGTTGGAGCAGCTTGTTACTCCACACTCTCAGACAGGTTGTGCAGCTCTAGGGGCTCCCACATTTAAATATTCTCTGCCCATGGTTGATATTTCTCTGCCTTCAAAGTGTTGTAATGCTGCATTCTTTCGAGATCACTCAGACATGAATCATACACTCCATCACTTTAGCAAGAGAACAACCTCATTAAAAAGTAAAAGGTGGCTTTGCCATTTCATTCTACACAAACAACTGCAATGGAAGGATGGGAAGTTCAGAACAGCAAGACAATGTAATGAAAAGAAATAATKAAGAAGCCATATTTACCCCTCCACATGGCATTTCACAAAGGAAAATAATCTATTGTCTCTCCAAAGACAATGGCCCTGACTGTACATGTCCTGCACCACGCAAAGAACAGCAATCCTGGAATTATTCTGAATGTTTCTCATGCCTATCGAACCCTTCAAGTTACAAGAGCTAAACAAAGCCAGAGAATCCCACTCTGACCCCTTTAAAAACATCAAAGTGCCACTATCAGCCSCGAGTCTTCCTCCCAGCCCAGCCCTTGGCGTCGTGTTACAGTGCAACCGATTATCCATAATCTGGCCCGAAACTACAAATTATTTCTTGATTTTGCTCTAATATTATCAAGTTCTAAAGAATAATTACTGGTGTAATAGTTAGCCAAGTTGTTATGAGAATTGTAAGCCCTTTTGGTTAATGCATGGCATATGTCTGAGGCATTCAGCTAATTCACATATCTGTCTGCACTATTAATAGAGAAGGTTACATGCCAATTATCCAGGGTTCAATCAGCCTGTTAGGATACAATAGCTGCAGTGTTCACACACTTGATGTGCCACATTCCTCACAGACATTATAAGCAGCTGGTCCAGATAAGACCACTGGGGCTTTAATATTTAGGAATCACTCCTGCACCCAACCTGGATTGCGATTTTTTTCCTCGTTACTGTGGTTCTTTTGTTACCTCTAACATCTGTGTATGAATTATTTTTAGGTTCAGCTGTGTTGAAGTCAACTGACATTTCGGGAGGGAAAGCAGAGCGTTGGAAATGGCCGGAGCAAAGCTGGGACAACAATGGGCTCAGGAGCTCCCAGAGTCCCCAGAGCAGCAGCACTTCTGTGTCCYGAGGATGGATCACAACTCCTCCCCATCACCCAGGCCTGCCAAAGGCAGCCGGAAAGCCTGGCCCGTGCTAAATGCTTCATCTCAGTTCATTATTYTGCCTGCTTTGCTTAAAAATAAATAAAGAAATAAAATTTAAAAACCAACATCAGGACAAAACAGCCGCATTGATTCGGGCTGGCGCTGGTTCTGTATTTTTATCTCATTTGGGACRGAGAACTTCGGGAGAAGCGCTGGGGTTTAGTGGAGCCGAAGGTAGGAAGCAGCGTGCAAGCAGCCGATTCAGAGTGGCACGTTAGTGAAGGCACTGCGAGCTGGGGATTGCAGCACATGAAAACCAGACATTCATCTGTTCCCATGGAGATGTTCCCGCTCCCAGTCGATCGGGGAGCTGCTCAGGTCAGACAATAGGCAGTGGTTCCTTTTCTCATCTTACAAACAGATGCCCCCTCCCTCCTCCTCCTCCTATTTACGGGCATTCGTGATAACGTTTAAACACCTACAGACCAGGCAGTAATATTTCCAATGATCAACAAAAACTGTTGGCTGAGCTTTTCTGGGTTTTTTTTTTTTTGAAGCTTGCAGAGAAATGAATTAAATAAAAACGAGGCTGTCCTGGACTCTCACACCCCGCGTGTACCCTRAACTTTTTTTACACGATATTTACAATATTTAAATGGAGATGAAGCTTTCACAGGGCTTGGGCATCCTTTGTTGCCAGGCCACTCTAAAAGTGTGTGGGCTAATTACGTGCAACTTTTTAATTGCCAGAGCAGGGCTCACAGAAAAGCACCACAGGATGATGCTGGGGAAGATGCAAAGTGGGATTTCTTACAGAGCCAGTAACTAAACCCTAAAAATAAAGCAGCACGTGGAAAGCAGTGGTACAGCACAGAACAGGAGATGGAAATGATGGTTTTTAACGCCGCTTCTCTCTCAGGTGCTCAGGGCAGGCTGAGGCACCCCACACCAGGGCTTGTGGGGGGGATGGTTTAGAACCATATTTTTGACAATTTAGAGTCATATTTTTGCCTCACTGGCCCAAAAATCTGTGTATTTAAGCATGTTGTTATACAACAGTATTTGTAAAATGTTATCTTTTTACACGTGTAACTTAGGAAACTAAAGGTGCCTTTTCTACTCTCAAAAAATTCTTACACAGATCAGGTGCTGCCTCTTCCTCTCCCCAAATGCCTCTGTGTTGCTAAGCTCTGCAATGCCCCAACACTCGAGGGGCAAACTCCTCCAGCCCATGAAAGCAAACTGTTTATTAACACCTCCTWTCCCTCACTGACAGCTTCAGAACCCCCAGATCGTTTTTGGCAGAGCTGCGGAGATTTCTTCATTAATTTTGATTCATTCACCACAGTGATGATTAATCCTTTGGGGGTTTTATGTAAAATGGGTGATTTGGAAGAGGRGAGATTGCACCCAAACCAAGGGAAAAGCGAGGGAAATTCCATTTTTATTGGACCATTAATCAGCACTTTGCTGCCCACAGCCTCCTCCAGGTGCCCCTGCCCAGGTGGCAAAGGGGCAGACACCAAACAGGGATTGCAGTGGATTTATCCCAGAGTGGGAACTGGGATCCTGCCTGCGGCTAAACTGGCAGAATGGAGGGATAAAAGAGGGGTTTTCATGTAAAACTGAGATGCATTAATTCTCCTCAGAAAATAAATTCCTTAAATAAGGGTTTGCACTGAAGCTGGTGCCGGAAAAGCAGGGTCAGAGCTTGGCATGTCCCTGTGTAAAAGTCAAATATCAGCCAGCAGMGCCCTGATTTCTGCCTGTGCCCATGCCCGGGTGATGGCAGGACCAGCACTTACTCACTAAATAAACACTGGTGCATTCGTGAGCTCCCGGATTGAAAAGGACCAGAGGAACAGCCGAGATGCTCCCGGCTCCTTCTCGAGTCCCGCCTCTGCTGGGAGGCACAGCATCCCTTCCAGGGCACAGCAGCACCCTGAAACGCTCCCTGCTGCTCTTCCCCTGGCTTTAGCCGCTAAACGTCTCCTCCAGCGGGAGCCTGGGAACACAACAGGAGGAATTCCTAAACAGGAGGAATTCCTAACTGGAATGGCAAAGGTGCCCAGCTCCTGCCGGGGCTGTGCCCGACTATGGAGCGTGAGGAGATCGTCCCAAAGTGGCATCGGGCACACCACCACTCATTTACACCGGAACACAAAGCATCTTTCCCCCACAAAATATCTTTTTTTCCCAGCGTGGTCGCTGGAGAAAAGGATGGGAAGGAGATTTTGGTCCAGATGAAAACTCCAGCAGTTRAAAGGAGAATTGGCGCTCAGCTGGCTGAGTAAGAATAGAACAGGAAACTGCAAATGACACCGGCGGGGTGGATTGTACGATGAAGTAACTGCCCTCGTTTTTAATGAAGTCACTCGAGTACAGGCGAACAGCAGAGCAAAGCAGGAAAGTCAACAGAGTTAAAGTCTCTCAGCTTTAAACAAGCCCGGCCAGTTTTACGGCTTCTCCGAAAATCGCATTTCCAGCCCCGCACGGGAGATTTCGTTCCTCTGAACGATTGGAACAAAGAAATGCGAGCTCGGTAAACAGCCGGGGGGTGTAAATGATCACGTCTGGGACGGTTAATAAACAAACAGAATAAACGGAGTTTCTGCGCAAGAGGAGCCCGGCTTTGTGCGGCTCGGCCGGGCCGGAGCGCCCATTGCAGTCAGGGATTTCTCACCTCTTGAAAGCAGCATTTGCAAGTGACTTACCCTGTGAAACCCTCGGCTGCTGAGAGGGGCTGGCACCTGTCCTCAAACCGCTTTTATCTATTCACCGAGGCCTGACTGAATTAGCCGTTTTAAAGGCGAGTTTTGGCATTCTGGGTTAACCCGTTTGTCGCTTTGATTTTTTTTAAGATTTTCTAAACCTTCTGATGGTTACATTCTTGTAGCAAACTTTCTCACACTCTTTCTGTAAATAACTCATTGTTTTGCATTCTTTTATAGAAGAAGAGAAATTTGATGGGCTGTTGGTTTGTCCAGTGTCATTGGAGAGGTGGCACTGTCACCCTCCAATCCRCKGKCACTTTTGGGAATCTATAAATGCTGGAGTCAGAAAATAAACTTCCCTTTTTCTTCACCTTGAGAGCAGCAGTGTGTGAGCTCGTGTTGTTTCATGTCCTAGAGTGACACACACTAAAGGAGCAATATCCCCGCTCATTGCCCTCCCTGAGCCTCTGCTGTATTTTTAATTTTCTGTTTCTCTGTGAAAACCGATTCTGTGCCAAACCCGAGTGCTCTGTGCAACACCCCGGCCCCCTTTATTTAAATTCTCACTCACATATTCCTCCTGTGCCCTGATGCAAAGAAATAAAGAAATTAGATGGCGACCTTTCGTCTGGGCAGCGTGGTGAGCAGATCCTGTCTGCTCCCACTGTCTGCAGCGAGAGGGACGGCGGGGAAAGCCGATAAAAACATTATTWATATATGTTCAAGGAGATGCCGTGATAAGGCCAACGGAAAAATACAGGCGTGGATTTTATTTCGTCTCTTATTCTACTCCTTCCGTGGAGGATTTCAAATACCCGATGGTTTTACAGACAGCAGAAAGTCTTTAAGTTGTTCTGGCAAAGCAGGAGGAGCTGGCAGCCATAAAAAGGAAGTTGCATGTCATATTAAAAGTGAACTAGAACTGTCTGGGGTATTCATAGACAAACAGAACGAGGGAAAACAGCAAACAAAACATTACCCGGAAAAGAGAAAAAAGGAAARGAGCTCTCAAAGCAAAAGCAGAACTTTTGAAGGGTTAGATCCTCAATTTGTGGCCGTGGCTAAGAAAAGGCAAAGCAAATCAGTGACCTGATTGATCCTAGAAGCAAACTGAGCCTTGTTAGGGACTTGGTGCTTGCAAAAGAGGGYGGAGGGAAGGCAGGCAAGAAAAGGCAGGAGGAGGAAACCCTTCCCTTCTCAGAAAATCTCTCATCGGGTCTCAGGTGGAAATCATAAAAGAARCCCTGCTTCCACTTCAGGAAATATGATTTCTTTCACTGAGATTAAGATCTGGACTCATTTCTGTAGGTACTGAGGCTTTACTGCCTCTAGCAGAGGAAAAAAAAATAGAATTATTAGTCTGCTGCAAGTTGAACTGATGTAATTCTTAACATTCAACAGAAAAACTTCTTCTGTTTGCTGAAGGAAACAGGAGAGACASCAAGCTGGGCTCTACAGGTGCAGCATCTCAGATGATCAAAGATGTCCTGATCTAGAGGCACAGCTGCACAGAAGTGCAAATTCCCAGCCTGGAAAAGGGCTCAGGGCACCCCGAGCCCACAGGGAATGAGCAACGGGGGAGCCACAGCCAGCAGAACGCATGGATCACTCCAAAATCAAATCAGCATCTTTGTTTTGCCCCCGTGCAGCAGAATAGCAGCAGAAATGTGGGATTCAAACCGGGGGGAAATGGRGTGTGAACTGCAGAGGCCCCAAACCACACAGCAGGGATCCACACGGGTTAATTCCTGATTCCACATCTCCTGATTTTTACTATTTCATATGGGAAATTCCGGGGAAGTCCTGACTCCTGTGGCATCAGTAGCAAAACCCATTAGTTTCAAGAGGACAGGGAGAACATTCACACCACAGCCCGATCCCCACAGTCGCCAGGTTCCATCCTCAGGGCTGTATTTCCAGCATGATGAAATTTCAGCTGAATTCAGACATGTGTGATATTTATTCAAACCAGATGCATCAAATTCCTTACAAATGCTTACAGTAACTATTAATCAAGCATTCATACTGTACTCTGTAATCAAGTGCTCAGAGCTGCGCTCTGCTTCATAGATCAAGAAACAGGCATTTTTTTTAAAACTTCTTTCACCAAAAAGGGATCAAAGAAAATGATGGTAAATGACATGGAGCTGCCATGAGCCACCCCACAGAATCAGCCTGGAAAATGCCTRCATGAAACAAAATAATAGTAATAAAATAATAGTGCTGATATCTTACAWGGTTTGGGTAGCACAGAGGAATCCCGGAGGTGAATTAGAGATGGGTTTGGGTTGGAAGGGACTTTAAATAATCCTGTTCCATSCCTGCCCTGGCAGAGACACCTCCCACTGTCCCAGGGGGCTCCAGCCTGGCCCTGGGCACTGCCAGGGATCCAGGGGCTGCTCTGGGCACCTGTGCCAGGGAAGGATTTCTTCCTGAAACCCAACCTAAATTTCCTTTTTCCAGTTTGACAATCCTTGTGAGACTCCTAACACAGATGAAACAGCTCCTGGCCAAGAGGCACCACAGTTTACAAGGCTCTGAATATAAAACTGCTTACTGGGGTGTGCTTTCTTCTGGAGGCAGATAAGAAAACAGCTCCCACAAGACAAACACGTGTTCTTTGTACCCCACAGATGACAGCTCCATGCTGGAGGGAGCTGTGATGCTGAGGAGCTCAGCTGAGCAGKGTAGATGCACCCTGCAAGGCTAGTCAGGGCTAGCACATGCCTTACTCACACCCTGRTGCACTGTTTGTGCACTCCTGGACTTTACAAACAATGCAGAGCAAGACACCAGGCACAGGCACAGGGGAGAGCCCTGCCAGGGATGCAGAGCATGGCAAACAGCTGAGCTGCTTTGGAGGAATGTGTCAACAAACTGGCCATAAACCCCTGGGTTCATGTGTGCTAGGTATTTACCTGAGCACCTCTGCTCTGGAACAGCCAAAGCCCAGAGCATGCAGGAAATAAAAGGGTTTTTTAACAGGATGTTATCAGAAGGAAATAAAAGAACTCATTTTGTGGCCATATWTAATGGTAGCTGCTCTTGATTTTCATGAATACAACCCAGGAAGGTTTCAACATCATCCCTCAACAGGATGCTCTGACACACTCCTGATTTACTTTCAGCCAAACAGGTAGTAAGTCTATTATGGGCTAATTAGTGAGCTTAATTGTAAAGCAAGMTGTTTACATAAGGACACTTCACCCCAAAGTACAATGAGTAATAGTCAACGATATCCACCAATTCTTTAAAGTCAGATAAAAGCCTAAAGAAACTGAGGATACTGAAAAAAAATCCTTATTTCCTCTCAGTTTGGAAATGTGGAAAAACAAATTTCTAAATGAATGTGTGTTGCTGCAGCTGATTACATKATTTTAGTGGTACACAAGGCCAGGAGCAGAACGAGGAGGTGCCAGTGTGGGCTGGCTTTCATCACATGCATGAGGGTGTTCTTGGAATATGGCTTTGCATAGAAATTCAGATATTCCAGATATGCCATTGATCATTTCATATCTGAATCCCAATCGTTACACCAAGGGACTTCTTTRTTCTAATTAATTTGTTGCCTCATTGTGACTCCTAGTTTTTGTACTAAAGACAGAATAAAAAGRTATTTTTGTTCTGCTGACTTTTCTCTAGGTGACTCTTTGCCCTCYGGGAGGTGATTTGGTGACTTCTATTTGGTGGATTTGTTTGGTTTTTTGGTTCGGTTTTTCTTTTCTTTAAATTGTCACAACTGAAACTGAGTGCATGGGCTGGTGCAGCCTGACTCAGCTGCCAGGTATGCCAGTGCGCCCTGGGTGTGCCTGCTCTGCAGTCAGTCTGGCAGAAAATATAAAATTCARCCAGAAGTGAGTGTGAAGGGCACTCAGGTGCAGAAGGAGCCCRTTCCCAAGGCTCTCATCGCTGATTTCCCAGCAGAGCCTCAGCCTGGCAGGATAACCCAGGGTGCTGTGAGCAGCCAGACTCTCAGACAGAGGATTTCTAATGAATTTCTAATAAATAACCACCTGCACTAAGAGAAAGTGTGGCATTTTTTGGGAGGACGAAGGGAGGAATTGATGAATATGACTTYAYGTTCTCAGAAGGCTGATTTACTATTTTATGATCTATATTATATTGAAGAATGCTGTATTAAAATTATACTAAAGAATACAGAAAGGATACAGACAGAAGGCTAAAAGATAATAAAAAAATAAAATGAAAACTCGTGACTCTTTCCAGAGTCCCAGCACAGYCTGACCCTGAGTGGTCATTAAGTTAAAACATTTCACAGAAACCAATCAAACAATGACCAGCTGGTAAACAATTCCACAAAACCACATTCCAAAGCAGCAAAACACAGGAGAAGCAAATCAGATAATTATGGTTTTCACTTTTCTCTGAGGTTWCTCAGCTTCCCAGGAGAAGAAACCCTGGACAAAGAGATTTTTTTCAGAAAACTTAACAGTAACAGGAAGGAGCAGAGGGAGCAAACCCTGCTAAGGTAAAAAGGAATGACCTGCAGGAGGTCAGGGCTGGAGCAGCAGCACCAGGTGCTGTCCTGTGCCACACTCCGGGCTTYGGGCTCATTTTCATGCCCCATTCCCTGTGCTCTGCTGGGACACCCAGGGTCTCCCTCATTGCCCCCCGAAGGTGGGACCCAGCCAAGGTGGGGCCCAGCCCTCCCAGAACGCCCTGGGAGAGGCCCTGACACCCTGCAGCTCTTGCTGAATAATTAAGSAAATTGTTCTCCCTGTGAGGATCACTCCTGGCTGTCAGAAGAGAATTCAAAAGTTCATTTAACGGCACAAAAAAGTGAACAGAGCAGAATCACTCTGAAATGATTTTAACCTGCTTTGAAAGGCACACAACCCAARTGGGATCACAGCTTTTCATTGAATTTGTTGCTGAAATTGTTCCTGATTTCTGGGCTGTCATTGCTTGGGCCCCCAACATTTGGCAGCAGGGAGAAGTCTCCAGGATATAAATCTCCACGTGCAGCAGGGCTGTGTGTGCTCCCACAGAGAGCCCAGCCCAGGGCTGGGAGCACGCTCTGCGTTGTCATTGCACTGTCATCAGGCCTTGCACTGGGAGCTCAGCGGGGAGACTGTGCCAATTATTCTCTTTTTTTATTATTTTATTTAATAAAACCCAGGGAACCATGTGCTTGACGTTAAGCACGTGTTTCAAGTGCTCAAGGAGGCGGGACTGGCTCCGCGCGCGTCGTTGGAGGGGCACGGTTGATAAGACAGATTGCAGTGTTACCACAGACCTGACACAAAATGGACTGAACGCTTCAAAAACGTTTTTAAATCAAACCAGCTACAATACAATCTTTGTCTACACCAAAGACTCCTGGCTTTGTAACAAGCAAACTGGATTTTTATGACATAAATTTCCTCCAGAATGTTAGCCGTGCCCTTMTACCATTTTTGTTTGCTGTTCTGAAAACAAATCATAACATTTAATTTATATGGTTGTGGCAYTCTTGGTACAGAGCAAGTGGTGACTTTAAACCACTCCAGTCACATCAATACTGAGGAGTCATTGATGACTCCTCACTTGGGAAAGCAGTCAGCTCAGGACAGTTGTGTAACAGAATTCAGCAAAGCAGAAAAATTGCCTGTGTAGGCAAATCCAGGTGGGTTCCAACCTGGCATGTCACCCCACAGTGCTGGCAAGCAGCTTCCTGGGGAAGGGCCTTGGCCCTTCCTTTGAGCGTTCTGCACGGTCTAACTCAAGAGCTCCTGATCTGTGATGCACGGGTTAATTAATATTAATAATTCCATCATTAGGAATGTTATTAATTGGGAAGCTGCAGCCTGTCCCAGGTTATTTTCTCCCCTGCAGCCTGTGGGGCACATTCYTGAGGGACAGCACAATGGGGAGAAATACACAAAATGAGGGAACGAGGATCACAGGATCACTGGAGTTGGGAAAGACTCCAAGACCAGGGAATACAACCTTCAAAAGAGGAGCAGTAAAAGGAGAAGCCACTGACCCAGACCAAGCTGTCCAGTCTCCTGATTGTCCTTCCAAAGCAGAAGTGAGACCTCACAGCGCATCCTGGCCTTCCCTGGTGTGATGTCTGAGCTCAGCAGGGCATTCTGGGGGGGTCTTCAAATTCCCTGCCCAAATGCCCCAAACTGCCCCCGCCAAGGAAAGAACCGGGCTGGGAGTGGCCACAGTGGCCAGAAGAGAGGGAAAGAGGGAGCAGCAGCCCCTGGCAAGGACCCCACCAGCCCAGCCCAGCCCAGCCCAGCCCAGCCCAGCCAGAGCAGCACATTTGTGCTCAACCCGGGTCCTGCTCTCCTGCCAGCCCAAAGAGAAGTCAGTAACAAAGTCAGAGGTTGTTAGGCCACTTAGCTAAATTGCTTTCCCTCCCCAGCACCGTGCTGCTTCCTTGAGGGAACAGTTTTCCTATCAGAGGGCTGCTGGTTCCCATCCATCACTGCCTCCCTCCCTCCTGCAGCCCCGCAATGGCAAACACCTGTTCCTGCAGCAGCTGATGCAGACCCGAGGGCTGTGCCTCTGTAAACAGTCAGCAGCTGGAAATGGTGATGCAAATCATACCTAAGTGACTGACAGAGCCTGCCATGAATCCTCTGCTCTCGTGGCATTTCACTCCTCACAAGCCTGGCTCTGCTCAGGCTCGGGGCTGGAAGAACATTCTTCATCAGATCTAAGAATCTGTAACACCTTATTGCTGTGGTTAAAGCTGGAGGCTGATCCTCTGATAAGAATTACTGCAGCCTGGCTCCTGGCCCAGCCCTGCCAGGGGCTGGAAGGCAGATTTGGAGGTGCAGGAGTAGAGGATCAGGGGCGGGTGGAGCTGCCTGTTCTACCTGAACGTGGTGCCAAAAATATCTGTGGCAACACCAGGTACCAAAACCAGCTCGAGAACAGATCAGTGCAGGCAAAGGGCCTCCCCCAGGAGGGGTTYGGCTCAGTGCTGGCTGTGCCAAAAGAGGGAACAGCTTCAAGTGAGCACACAGGAGCACATCCCTGCCTGGCAGAGCAGGAGGAGGAGGGAGCTGCTTCTCCAGGAAAACCCCTGGGGTTCTCAGGGAACTGTAGCAGGGCTGCAATCCCAGCTGTGTGTGTGCCCCAGTCCCAGCTGTGTGTGTGTCACAATCCCAGCTGTGTGTGTGCCACAGTCCCAGCTGTGTGTGTGTGCCCCAGTCCCAGCTGTGTGTGTGTGCCACTGTCCCAATCCCAGCTGTGTGTGTGTCCCAATCCCAGCTGTGTGTGTGCCCCAATCAAAGCTGTGTGTGTGCCCCAATCCCAGCTGTGTGTGTGC
>JACDOX010000060.1:507333-522997 GCA_014549065.1 Cardinalis cardinalis
CCCGCGCTGCCTGAGGAAGGGCTGGGAGCTCTCCCAGCAGGATGCAGGGCTGCAGCCTGGCTGGAGGGGCAGTTCCCATTCCCGATGCCCCGGAGCAGGGAGCTGCCCCCACAGCCAGCCCAGCACACAGGACCTGCCAGAGCAGTAACTGCATTAAAGCACAAACTTCAAAACCCCTGATGGGAAGGAGGTGACAAAGGACACCAAGCACACACAAGCTGACACTGCAGACCTGTTTAGGAGCTGGAAGAAGCGTAGAGAAGATTTTTCTCTCTCTCGACCCCAGGATTTCCAAGTGAAGGTCTTTGAACTTCTTTATCTGAGCACTTATATTTTTATTACAGGAAATTAAGAGGCTGAATGATGTGTGATTCAACTGTGGATCCCTGGACATGAAATGAAGCCATAATAAAACATTTTCATATGAAATCAAAACCAGAAACTTGACTGTCTCCTACTTCTGACCTCTGCTCTATGGCCATGGTAGGAGCCAACAACTGCTCCTTGTAGTGTTGCATTAGTAAGTCTTTAGATGAGTTAAATGTGGCTTTAAATTATATTTTTGACCAAGGAATCTCTAAGAACAGACCCCTGAAGGCCTCCCAGGGATCCCTGGCCATAACAGGGCAGGACAGGGTTCTCCTTTAGCACCTTTATGCCTGGCTGGACTTCAAACCCAAGGCTGTGAGTCCCACTCTGTTTATTTACAGATTTATTTATCCTCCTACCACACTGAGATACAGATTTTGGTCTATCCTTTAGGAGGACTAAGTCAAGAAATGAGGCTAGGCCAGAGAAGGTTGCTTCAAAGATGGTTTTTGCTTTGAAAATTGCTGCTCAGGAAGAACAAATGCAGCCACTCAGTGTCCTGCTGCTGCTGGCTGAGCTGGCAGAGGAAAACACGTGAGGGCTGGAAGCACCAGGCAAAGAAACCAAACTGATGCTCTAACCAAGTACAGCTCAAATCTGTGATGCCCAATGAAAGACAATCAGCACAGCTGGGCCTGTGCCAAGCAACCCAACAATACAAGTTTAGTGTTCCAGGGAGGGCCTCGCATACGAAACCACAGAAATGAACCAACCCTGCAGTTAGAGCTGCACCAGTGCAGGGCTCACCCCTGTGCTGCCACCCCTGCCCTGGGCCAGCAGCTCCAGCCCAGAACCACAGGGATCTGGCGCAGGGAGCTGAACCAGCCAAAGCCAAACYGTTTTCTTTGACACTCGGGCTCCATGAAATGACCAATTGTCAGGGGTGAGTCTGAAGGGGAGGAAAAAGCAGTGATTTCCTCCAGATCCCTCTTGGCAGGTAAATAGGACACATCTCCCTGCTCCTCGCTCTTGTGGCATCCCTCATCCCGCCGTTCATGGCCCATTTCTGCTCTGAGCTGCTCCACACCCAGGTGCCAGGTGTTTAGGGCAGCCCTCTCCTCACTTTGGTATTAAAATGGAAATGACAGCAGTGTTAGACCAGCTTGATGCCACCTGTAATGGTTCCAAAGAGCCAGGAGAGCAGCACTGGCTGTCACTGTGCCATGGAGCTGCCACCGGGGCACAGCAGGGCTGTGAATGCAGGGGATGTGGTGGCACCTGGGGGACAAGCCCACCTTACACAGAGCTCCCTGCCGAGGGCAGGGGACACTGCCAGCCCTGCCTGAGCTGCTCAGAGAGGCCACAACACCTGGGTGTCACACCTGGGTGACCAAGGTCCCTSCCTGTGCACGAGGGGTCAGCACTGGAGAGCGACACCCAAACAAGGCAGAGCCAGCACTGCAGACGTGGAACAGAAACAGAGACAAGGAAAGCAAAAATAAAACAAAAACCCCTGAGGGTTCTCTGTCTGCTACTCAGGTGTGAAGTGAATCTGGTCTGGTTCTGTGTGGTCATCACAGTGTCTGCAGCACTCAGATTCAAAGGCAGAAGGTGAGAGAGGACAAGGACAGGGGGACAAGGACTGCTGGCTTGGGGCAGCACCTCCAACAGGTTTTCCTGGTTTGTGACCATGGATTTAAGCAGAAGACTGCAGGAGCTGATGTTCCAGCACCTCAGCACTGCTGCAGAGCCAGCTCCTCACCCGCCATCCTTGGCTTTCCATTCACATTGGGAAGGATGTGAAATACACAGGAACAGAACAGCATCAGAGCAAGAGAGCCCAAGGGGGAAACCAAAAGAGGAAGTGAAAGGCTTAAAAAAATAAAAAWAAGACAGAGCACTGGTCTCTGCCAGTGTTTGCTGAGACATTCAAATGGAGATGGTGCAGTTTCAGTGGAGGCCATCCACATCCCCACTGGGATGAGACAGCAGGACCCAGGAATTCCTGGGAGCAGCAGCTGGAAAAGGCTGGGGCATCACCAGCACACCTGGCCTGTGCTTAGGAACTCACAGCTYCATCCATGACAGCCCCTAGGAACCCTGAACTTGGCTGAACACAGCCTAAGACATCCCAAATCTTTCACAAAAAGGACTTGGGGAGAAAATCCAGGTACCAAATGTTTGGGGAGTTCTTCTCAGCTCATCAGCAGAACATCTCCTCAGCTCAGCTCAGGTGTTATTTGGGTTACCAGGTCCCTGATCCTTTCTGAGCACCTCTAAATCAAACCTCAAGAACTAAACAATGAGGATGATGACAGYTGAAATAAACAAGTTATTTTCCCTGAATTTTCACGGATACATGCAAGATACCCGGGCTTTTTATCAAAAAGATACATTCATGTAAATATTTATATTTATACCAAGGGGTCCTCTAATTTTAGTTACAGAAGCGACTCCCAAACACAAACACTGATAGACTCAGCCCTAGTGAAATAACAGTGTCACAATAACCAAGCGTTGAAGTCATGAAGGGATTTTCCCCTAAGCAACAAACAACAAATGGCGCTTTTTTGTTAAACATTAAAAAAAAATAAGTCATCAACTTACATGTTAATGGTGGGACATTCTGGCACCGCCCAAACCTTCCTCCCTCTTCGAGTGATGCAAGAAATTACAGGAAAAGTTTTCACACTTCTTCAGAGAGGATAAAATTCCTGTTGCTGTTCAAAAGAAAATCAAAACAAAAACACAAAAGAGGAACAATTAAAGGCAAAATGCTTTTAGAAGCGTCTGTTTCTCAAAAGAGACACAAACTGAAGKTCAACAACCCTCCTTTTGCCACTTGTAAAAAATGATTCTAATTATAAAATTGCAGCCTTTGCTGATCTTTTCAGGGTATTTTCAGTTATACTGTACAAATCTCCTGAACAAATCTCCTGCATTACCCAACATCTTTACTTAGGAAGCATTTCTGAGGTTATTTCTAGGAAAAAGAAACTAGGAAATTACAATATTTGCTGTTGTTTCAGTACTGGTTTGGCTTTTTTTTTTGTTTCCTCCTTCTCCTCATGTGGTCATCCTGAGATGACTGGAATGTACAGGAACACCCCATTACCCAGAAGAATAAAGTTCAAAAACAATTTTATTACAGAACTCAGGGGGAAAAAATGCAAGGCTGGTAATTTTTCCTAATTCCTCCAGCCACGAAATAGAAAATGCTTTCTGGTTCATTGAGCAAATTGGTGGGTCTGAATTCCAGAAATTCAGATATCCTCACAAAGGCAGCATTATGGCCAAACAGGTTCTGTGCTGGCAATTCTGGCCGGGTGCCACTTTGTTAATAAATACAAGTGTTGAATTCAGCTGGATTTAAAGATTGTGYGCTCTGCTTGAGCAAGTCTGAAAGTGCCAGAGTTGTAAAATTATCGTTGAGCTGGAGCTTTGAAACTCAGAGAGAGCAGAGCAGATAAAAAGTGTCTGATGCTGCAGGGAGAGGGAGATGGGCAGGGCCAGCAGTGACCAAACACAGACACTGAACAAAGGAATCGCTCAGATCACCTACAAAACATCCTTAATTTGGCTTTTCATGGTTTTAGTTTGAATTTTAGTGATAGAAGACAAAGCAGCAAAGAGCAGGATTTGAGATCAGAGCTGAAATTGCTCTTTTTTTGGTCTTCTGTGCTCTTCTTCATTAAAAAGAATTTACTTTTCTTCCATAAAATGGGCAATATTCCATTATCAACAACAGCAACCAACAACAAAAGTGGCCCAGCATTTGGGGGGTTTGGGGTTTGTTTTGTTGTTATTTGTTTAAGTTACAGTTGATTGATTGCTTAAAATAAATTCTGTCTTAATCACACAGGATAATAATTATGTTTTATAGATACAATGGCAATTATGAGAACTGAACAATKCCAGGCACATGGTTTGTCTTCCTACCTGCTCCAGCTCATCACAAAAAACCAGAACTACTCAAAATATCCTTGWTATTCTGAATTAGCCAGTGAGCAGCATTTTCAAGCAGCGGCTCATGACTGGAAAGTCGTGTTTATTCCTGTGGTTACAGATGAAAACCCAGGGCACAGGGAGGCATCTAAGGCAGCCCAGACCCAGCAGCACTTCCCCCCTCCCGGGGAGCACAGGTGAGGGTGGGCAGGGTCCCTGCAGGTGCCCCCCTGAGCACGGCACACCTGGGTTGTGTGCAGGGACAAACACCTGCCCGTGTCTGTGCCAGCACTCAGGGCTYAGCAAATTCTCCATGTGCAGAGCTGCTCACAGCTCAATTTGGGGTTCATTTCTTGTTTTGCTACAAGAGAGACCCCAGGACCTGTCTGCACTTCAGCAATTCCCCTTCASTGTACAGGCGAGCTGGGCCAGCTGCTTTATTCTCCTTTTCCTGAGCATCTGAGACTGAGCTGGTGTCAGCAAGAAAGAGAAACTTTGCCCTTCTCTTCAGTTCTGGTTTTAGATTTAARAGTTTGACATTTAGACCTGAGTGAAAGCCTTGTTTCATGAGAAAAACAATGATTTGATTTGAAATTACTCAGCTAATGAGTCAGTTCCGAGTGACTTCAGGGACAGCTCTTCATAAATCRTCTTGTTATTAGCAAGGAGAGTTTATAATAATAATAATAATTAAAAAAAAACCAACAAGAAACATCTGGACTGTCACTGTGTGCCAGAGGTGTTTGGCACTTCTGAGCCCTGAGCAGCTGGGGTGGTGAAAGGTGTCCCTGCAGGGGTGGGAGGGATGGGATGGGATGGGATGGGATGGGATGGGATGGGATGGGATGAGATGAGATGAGATGAGATGGGATGAGCTCCATCCCAAACCATTCCAGGACCCATTGGGATCCATTTCCCTCCATGCTCTGACCCCCCTCGGCACTGTGGGGTGCTGAATGCAATCCTCACCACCTGCACTGCAAATGCAGACAGGCCCTGAGTGGGGTCGTTAGACATTCCCTATTTTTCCATACCCTTGAAATGCTTAAATATGGCAAGGGGAGATGCTGAGGAGCTCCTAGAAGGATAAAGTGAAACCTCCAGTGTGGAATGGGCCCAGAAATAAAGATCCTGCTTTAATTAATTTATATATATATAAAAAATTATACCCATTTCTAAATCAGTATAAATATGTAATTAATTATATATTATTATGTTTATATTTATATTTATTTTTATATACATATACATATTTATACAGATATACATATGTATACACACACACATATATATATACATGCATATACATAAATATACCTTTTTAAAAAAATTATTTTTATTTTTTTCTCCTCTAAGAGTGTTGCAAGKGTTTAATTGCAGCAGCCTGATGAAGCTCTGCCATGCCCCCTTGCTTCTTCCCCTGGCTGGGACACACAGGGCCAGGGAGGAGGAGGGAAAAGCAGGAGAACAACCCTTGGCTAGGTGCTTTTCATGAGACTGTGCGAGCTAATCTGGTCAAAATAATMCAAAACATCCCGTGGAAGGGATGAGTACTGCACAATGGAACCTCACAAGACACTGACTCTCCTTTCAGACACCACCCACGACCCCGATTGAAGATTTCCACTCCTTTCCCCCAACGCAGCACATTTAAATCACAGCTCCTGCAGCTCCATGAGATCCACATAGATTCAATAAAAGTGCATCAAGCAGCCCTGTGCGCGTATTTCCACACTCGCTGAGCCGTGTTTGCAGAAGTGCAGGCACGTGTTTCCCAAGCTGTTCTTCTACTTCTCTATTTGTACAGCTCAGACATGAAGGAACAGTGCAGCTCCAGGGGGGTGGTGTTCATAATGTGGATTTAAATCCTCGGGAGAAGTGAGTGTTACAACATCTCATGGCACACACGTTGAACTGGCATTTTTGTCCATTAAAACCTCACTCCAGAGAGCTGCCTCACCAAAACGCTCTGTGCTCCTCGAGTGAGATCAGCCACAAATAATAACTGCTCTGAGATTTAATCAATGCAGAGATAGCCCTGGATGTTAGTGCCTGTCCACATCGGGGCTGTAATGGATCCATTCCCACATTAAAAATACATGGGGAAACTTCCTCGCTCTGAGCTACAACAAAAAGCTTTTAATTGCTTCACAGATGAGTTGACAGTGCACACACACGTGTGGGCAGACAGAGCCCTGCTGCACCCACARCCCCTGCTTGTTTCTCTTCTCAGAGACACCTGAAGGGCTCAGCTCTTGTTTTCCACCCCCAAATTCCCCTTCTGCTGCTCGRTCCTTGCGGAACTGAGCAGGGAATCAGATATTCCAGACAGGCTGGGCAGAGGAATTTTGCTGTGTTATGCCTTTAGATAGAGCTTTTCTGGTTAACCTTGACAAAATCTCTCACTTTCTCCCCAGTTCTTATCCTAAATAACATTTTCAGTCTGAGCTGTATTTAATTGCTGTAGTCAAAACAGAACCACAAAGATCTTAACACAGAGCCAAAAGAATGGCTGTTGTTCCTCCTCTTACCTCAGCATCTAAGCCATAAAATGTCCTTAAACGAATCAAAGAGTGTTTTTWGGGGTGCAAAAATGTCCTGAGCAAAAAGACCTTTTGAATTTAGAAGGTTTGGATCAAATTATTTCAATTCGCTGTGAAAAAAAAAGAAGTTTTGCAATGATTACAGAGACCTGARCCTCTTCCCCAAAGAACCTCTCACATCAGAGCAATCTCCAGCTCAAGCTGCTGCCTGACAATTCCTTGTATTCTCTTTTTTGCTCTTTCCCTCCACCTGCTGAAGTTTTGCCCACTAAAGCCACACAAAAGGAAGGAAATTATTTAAGTTTTGAGAGTTTTACCAAATGGAATGYGAGATTAAGCTGTCAAACATTCAGCCCCCTGCCCAGCTCAGCCCCAAGCTCATTTTCTGCTACTTTTTCTTCAGGAAGTGCAGATTTTCAGCTCTGGCAGATAATAATACCCAGACCCAGGGTTGTTGTTTTTACCCCGTGATACAAAGGAAGTGGTTTTGTTGCTAGCAGGCACCTTGCTCGGGATATTAAGATAATGAAAGTTCATCACTGCAGACAAATTGTAACTGCAACCCATCCAACCTGACCTCAAGCCCGAGTGACTGAATGAGAGAACTGCATTTGTAACAGCCCTAAACCTCCAATAAATCAACTTCGCCTCCCCTGAGCTGTTAGAACTTTGAGAGATACAGATTTAGAGCAGGAAACAAAAAAAAAAAAAATCTGTAAGAAAGAGAGGTTTCAATGGCGCTATCTGCATGCAAATCAAAGGCCAGTTCAAACTTTAATCCCGTTCAGCTTTTCTTTCCTCCAGCGATTGCTCCCTGATTTTAACAATCACACTCTGGAAAAGAATGCAGGGAGGGATATCAGGAGGCAAATTTACTCCAAGAGCTCGGAAAAATCACACATTGACCCCTAATGCTGCAAGGCCAGCCTTTCSCCACCAGAAATGCAGATTTTAAACTGGTGTAGGGAACTACAGAAATATGAGTTTTAATCAGAGCAACTGAATAGCTGGGCTGAACAAACACCAATAAAGGCACTCCTAKCTCTTGCAGGCCCATCTACAAAAGCTCTTCTGCAGTGTTTTTGGAGTTATCTCCCAGTGTTCAGAGGGGTAAAACACTCGCCCTGCAGCATACCCGGGTCACCCTGCTAAAGACACTTTCCCTCCAAGCTGAAATAGTCACTTTTCCTGATTAAAACGGGCACAAAAAAATAATTTATGTTGGTGGTTAGAGATTAAATAGTCTGCAATACTTCAAAAGCCTGTTTACCTGTGATTTAAAACCAGTGTCTTCTGATCAAAGAGATAAAGCTGTCTCCACGCTGTCTGCTGATCACTTTCCTAAGGCCTTTCCCCCCTCGAGTTAACTTTTCGTTTTCCTAAGTATGAAAGGATGCAAGTTTCAGATTTGTCCCTGCGCACTTGCAGACGATCTCGCCTGGCTCTACCATCCTGCACAGGAGATAATGTTTCAGCAATTCAAGATTGAACAGCTGCTGCCAGGAGCTGCAATTGGATAATCTCGGGCCGCTGCTGCTGCTTTGAAGTTGCCAAGTCCCAATAAACCCCACGGCTCTGAGTGCTGCACTTGGGATTATTRCCACTTAATTGGGAGATCTTTTGAAAATACTGAAAGCACTGAGATGCACTGGGATGGATTTCTGCTAAAATCAGCTGGAAACAGCAAAGCAAAACTTTATTCTTAACGCCAGCGTGGAGCAGAAAGGGGGAGAGGAGAGTTTGACATCCTCTGGGGTTTGTTGCCACCGCTGGAGCAGAAAGGAGCTCAGGGCCTGGCAGCCACTTCCTGAGAGCAGAATAAATAACCTACATTTTCTGCAGGTTGTGCTGAGATGGGGGAGCTCTGATATCCCCACTCATTCATTGTGAGACCTCCCCTGCTGGACAAATTCCAGCAGAGGAGACAAGAAAGAAACCCAGGGCTGGGAAGGATGGAGTGACAGATTTCCTCCTTGAGAGAAATCCTGATCTCTGACAGCAGCAAAGGGTTTGTTAAATACAAAATGCTGAAGCTGAGCTACATCAACACTGAGGAATATTTACTTGAAAATATCGTCAGAGCAGAAAGTTAATTGAAATGCTGCAGCTTTGTTTGCTTCCCCCTTCAGCACAGCTGAAACAACAAAACCAGTCAGGCAACTTTTCTTTTCTTTTTTTTTTTTTTTTTGGGTCAGGTATGTGCTGAATTACTGACAAAAAGCTTTGGGGTTCTCAGAAGAGCTGCAGCACCCCAGGGATGTCTCCAGCTCCAGAGTGATTTCATTAAATACCCTGGGTGCTCTTGGTGTGCCCCTGCTTTGTGGTCAGACCCAGGATTCAGTGTGAAAACACTGCTGGGACAACCCTCCCAACACATTCAGAAATATAGAATAAATAGAAATATATATAATTAATATAGAATAAATAGAAATATATATGATTAATATAGAATAAATAGAAATATATATAATTAATATAGAATAAATAGAAATATATATAATTATACAAAAGAGAGTTTAAGGTTCTCAGTTGTGAGGGTGAAGGGCCTGGCTGTGTTTTTGCTGCACACCTCCCCCTGCAGAAATGAGGAGCGTGGAGATAAAAGTTGTGTGCTTTTTGCTCCACTCCCTCCTCTGTTTGTCTTCTGGAGAAAATGAAATTTCTGAAATTCCATGGTGGGTTGCATTCTGTAGAATGCTCATGTTTAGTAACCTCGGGTTTTTACATATTTAATTTTTTTTTAAATGCTTTTTTACAGAGTAGCTGCAATTACAGAAGTGGAATTCCATGAAGTGATTTCACACCTCTTCTGCATAAGGGTTAGTGCTAARTAAGTGCCACAGCCTTCATTTTACAGCGGGGAACTTCAGCACAGACCCTGCAAGGACATTTATCCTCCCCCTGGGCCCCAGCTCTGTGCAGGAGGGGTCAGGAAAGCCTCGTTGGGCTCAGCCCATCCTCCTGAGCTCACCTGGAGGACACAGGTGGAGGAAGAGGTGTGAGGGAGAAGGAACAATGCCTCAGAATATCTGAACACCGAGGATTTCCTTCCTGCTGACTCTTCATTTTACCTGTGTTACCTGAACGAAACCCAGCAGCAGCTGCTACATCCCATAATACTATTCTTTCATTCTGGCRTAAATGCAGATTAATTTTATTTTAATTTTATATTAATTAAATCCAAYAATTAAATTAACAATTAATTAAATMAATTATCAAATAATTAGATAATTTTAGCGTTAAAATCCTGATTATCTGGGCCCAAAGTGATCCAAACAGGACAAAGCCCAGAGGTCAATGAAGAAACCTAAAGAATGAACTGTTCCTGTTTCCAGGGGGTTGTGGTGGCAGGGACAGGGGGAATGGTCTCAGACTGAGAGAGGGGAGCTTGAGGGGGGATTTGGGAAGGAATTCCTGGCTGGGATGCAATTCCCAGAGCAGCTGGGGCTGTTCTGCATCCCTGGCAGTGCCCAAGGCCAGGCTGGGCTGGGACAGTGGGAGGTGTCCCTGCCACGGCAGGGGTGGCACTGGGGGTGCTCTAAGGTCCCTCCAACCCAAACCATTCCATAACTCCCAGTATTCCCAAAATCTCCCAGCTGAGGTGGGGGCAGTGAACACCGACCCTGCTGAGGAAGGCAGATTTTAAAGAAGAATTTGATCTGAAAATGCCCCCGCACTAAAAGGGCTGAGGAAGACCCCGTGTGCTGCAGACAGCTCTTGTTCAGAGAAGTTTTGTGCAGGGCTTTTCCAGGACAGGTCTCTCAGCCCTCCCTTTTCAGTGGAAGTAAATGAAGCAAAGAGAAACGCTTGTCCTGTGTGTTCCTGATAACAATGAAGATTCTCTTGTGTTTCACACACAGAACGCGGTGGCGCGTACCAGGATGTGGGTGACCCAAAGCTTAGTGTTAATAGTCAAAAATCACCTGTGAGCGATGGGGAAATAAAATGGACAGAAAAGACACACACAAAAAAGAGAATTCCTAGAACTTTCATTAGAAATCCTCACCCACACAAAACCAGACAAACATTCCTGGCTTTTTGCCTATTTTTCAATGAGATTTTTCTTTTTTTCTCTGTCAAGAGCTGTTTAAATGGCTGAAATAGGAATAATCAGCAGCAGCACCCAGGAGTGTCTCTCTGATTGCTCTTCCATGAGGTCCCAGGTAAGGTTTTCCCAGTGCAGCACAAAGGGGCCACTCAGGGCCCCACACTCAGCCCAGACCCAGGCAGGAAACTTTGWCCCCACAGCATGAAATCATAAATTGATATCATTTAGGGACAAATGTGGCATCTTATCCCACATTTATTGCCACCCACTGCAATAAAATAAAGATAAATGGGAGGGATGAAAGGCTCCTGGTGGAGCTGATCATATCMACACCTGAGTGTTAGATAGAGTCCAAAGAAAGCAGAGTCCGAAGGAAGCTCAGCCAGGGTGTGCAGGGACAGGGATGTCTCATCTGCCTTCTAGACAAAGCTCTTAATATATTAMAACCACTTAATATAAAAAAAGAGAACCCTTTAATTCTCCTTCTGAGGCTTCCTGTTGAGGCAGATCTACAACACTGCAAAATGAAACTACAAGATTCAGGCTATTTTCGGGGCTGTTTTTCAAGAACTCACAGCTTCTGCTGGGACACAACAGAAACTCGAGAGCAGGTCTGTGGRGCTCTGGGTGTCTCAGGCTGTGCTCACACGAGGCTGTGGTGCCTTCAGAAAGTGGAGCAGGTGCCTTGGCATTTTGGAGAGAGGCTCTAGAAACCTCCTGGCATTTTGGTTTGCATCACTGTGTTTGTTCTCTGGCTCACAGTGCCTCAGGGTTTCTGCAGTGGTGGAAATGGCAGGTCTGTGATGCATTTTTGGCCAGAGCAAGCCCCTTTTTTTCCATCTACCCAGTGTGTCTGGGAGGCACAGGGGGAGATTCTCCACCTGCAGGTTAAAAACCCCAAGTAATGGGTGGGTGGAAAAACTCAGTGTAAGCCCTGAGCTGCAGACAGCCCATCTTGATTAGAAAAAGCAAATCAAAAAGCACCATTTCAGAGGGATAAACTGTGCAAGGGAGGAAAAACTGTGTTGTAACAACTGTGATTTTAATGTCATGGACACATCAAGAACAGAGGATGAGGAGGGCGCCTAATGATTTATTTCCCTAATTTCAGAATGTCTCTTGTACCTTCTTTTCCCCTGGTGAGAATCCATTATTAATATTTACAAGCAATTCTCCTGTAAGCAGGTAAAGGCTCATCATCAAATCAAATTACTGTGCTCCTGATGGCACTTCATGAGATRAGCACTTTATTAGGGAACAAAAGCTTCCAGAGAGATTATTTAATGAGAAGTACATCAGTTTCTTTAATACTTTAATGGTAATTGCTAGTGAGACAATTATTTTCCTTGCCCAATGATTCTTCCTCCCCTTGTGAGCACTGTTGTACTCAATGCTTAGAGCACGATATAATTATTCAGAGTCCATTAACAGACAATATTTCTTGTCCTTTCATTAAACCAGATCTGTGCATCTGTTTGAACAAGAATACAGAAATCAGCAGCCATGCAGATTTACACAAAGTGTATATTATTATTTGACTGGTGAGGGCAGAACAGAGTGAGCCTGGCACTGCGGAGTGCATTGAGGAAAGCTGACCCTGGTGGCTGAGCACATCTCTATCTCCCAGCACATCTGCTCCACTTCACTTTCCCACCAGCCAGGCAAGGACAATCACTCCCCAGCCTTGCAGGGAGCTCTGACAGTTCAGAGCTGAGCAATAGAAATTACTAATTCTCTTTTTAAACCCCTGCCAGGCAGCGGGGAGCAGTGATAAGACACCATGGTAAGGCCAGAGGGATGGGTGCCTCTGCAGTCCCAGGGGCTTTCTGGCCCCAGGAGGGGAAGGGCTGTGGCAGTGAGCACATTTTGGGTGTCTCCTGCCAGTGGCACCCCTTTCCACCACTGCTTTGAGACTTCTAATCCTCCTGCTACTAAACGTGAGCAAGAACTGCTTGGAGAAGCTGGAGAGCAGCAGCTCCTGCACGGTTTGGGTGGATGGAGGCACCAGGGGAATGTCTCACCCCACTGCAGCCACACTCCTGCTGGGTGAGGCCGGCTTTGGACAAGGCCAAGGAGAACCACGGCCAAAAAACAGAAAGGGCAAATCAGGGAGGTGCTGCTGTGGGCAACAGACACAGCATCAGCCAGAGAGGGAGCTCAGCTGCACCCCGAAACACCAAACCAGCCTGGCCCCTTGCCTGGGCTCTGCAGGAACYTCAGCCTGGGACTAGAGACTCTGTGCACCAATTTCTCCAAAACCTTATGTCCTGACACCTTATCATTCTACTTAACACAAAGGTACAGCTCTGAAGCCCTTTGAGCCTGTCTGCCCCATAAAGCCCCAGTCCTTACTGATTCCAGGCAACCAGAATGGTGGGGAGAGCAGAGCTGATGCTGGGCAGGAAAACAGGGGAATTTCTGCTGAGCGTTCCCTGTGGGAGCAGGGTTTGCTGCCAGGAAGGAGAGAAAACAAGGTCCCACCTCCCTGAGCWGCTGATCAGCGCCCAGAACACTCTGAGTTTCCCCTTGATGGTTTGGCATTCGAGGGGCTGATAAAGATCTTTTCCTCCAGTTTCATGTTTGCCTGCTATTCTTGTGTAATGGCCAAACCTGTTTGGTTACAGATTCCTCTGTCTGGCCTGATTAATGTCCTCCTCTCCGACCCCACGAGGGAATCTGGGAAGCTTTGGTGCTTTTTAGGCCATTTGTTGCATTATCTGGGCTGTCATTCTCTATTTCAGCTCCGGATTGCTCAAAACCCAGTGGTCTGTGCATTGCTTAAGGTTTTGCTCAGCTTCTCTGTTCTCCAGAGCAGCTTTTCTTTGAATTGCCACTGAAACCAATTTCAGGAATAATCAGCTGTTACAGGAGTTTAATGGAGATATCCCAGTGTCTCTTCAGCCAAGGATTTCAAGCCCTGTGCGTGCAGGGAACCAAGGAAAGCACAACTGTTACAAACTCCAGATAATCTGGGCTTGCGAATTCCCTGTCAGCCTCGTAGCAGGGAACAGGAAATCTCAACTGTTTGTTTGAGGAGGCAGCCCCCAGTACAGAGCCCAGAAAAGAGCGCAGTTCCAGTGCCGGGGTGAGGCAGACAAAGCCACTCCCAGAGGGGTTGGACATTCATGAATTCCCCAGAAGCGGAAGAAAATCAGCTCAGCACAAAGTGAGCTACACCTGTCCTGCGGAGCCTGGGCACACGGGCATGGAAAGGTGATTAAATGAAGTCACTTCGTGTGACATCCCCATAGAGACTGTTGCTGCAGCAACAAGACCTTTAGCTCCTCAAGTCACTTAAAGATAAATAATACCAGGAAAAAGAGATTCTGCTCCCCAAGCCCTTGTGTTCCAAAAGAGCACATTTCACCTGAGAAGGACTCGGGGTGAGTGTTGCACACATCCAGCAGGTGTGCAGCACTGCAGGGCTGCAATCACCACCTTCCCCCTGATCCTTATTCTGAGGCAGCTCATCATCCTCTCCATTACCAAAAAATACAGGGGGAAAAGCAACCAGTGCGTTTGGCCACAATGTTCTGTTTTGAATGGCTAATAGAGAAATAGGGGTGGAAAATGAAAATTGGATTTATCGCTGATTCTCACTATGAGATTTGACAGATAGCATTTGCCTCCAACCTTTCAAGCCAGAAGTGGAACAGATGTTCATGAAAAGCCAGTTAATTTCCTGCCATTTGTGAACTGATTAGAAACTGAAACATTAGCACACTGACACTTCTTTATTTTTAATCTTGCTCGTGTTTTGAAAGGGAAAGAGCCACCGGGAGCTCAGGTCTGGCTGTCAGATAGGAATAGCTGCACATTTTTATTTCCTCTTTTAACCCCAAACCTCGCTGCTAAGGAAATGGGGAAAAGCCAACCTGAGGCTGCACAGGCAGTGACAACGCAGGGCTGCCAAGTGTGCCCTGGCACAGCTTTGCCAGGGAATGAGGAAGAGGAGGCTGAGCTTCCACACACCCCTGGCTCTTGTTACAGCTGTTAACTCAAAGTACAAAGGCTCTACAACCGGTTTCCAACAGCTAGTAAGCAGGCTGGTATGCTGGTACAGGGCCCTGTGAGAAAGGAGGAGCCAGGAATGAGGAACCCTCCCAGAACAGAAATCCAGGCCCGAACACAAATGTGGCAGAAGCAGGTTTGATTCTATTCAAAACTGAATTATTGTTTCAGATCTAACTCAGGGAAACATTTCTGGAGTACTGTTGGTCCCAGTGGGAGAACTCTGGGCGTGCATTAGCGGTTATTCCTACACTCCCTGCCCCAGGAGGGAGGATTTTACTCCTTTGGGTCAGATGGAGCACGCTACTCAGAGTGAAGCCGGGCAGAGAGTTTCTGACAAAGCCAGGTTTTGTTGGGCAGGCACAAGTGGCCCAGCCTGGGATGTGTTATTTAAAACATCCTGGGTCTGACGAGGCTGGGGCAGGCCCARCCAGGGCTGGGGCAGCTGCTGGGCCGCTGCAGCTCCTGCATTTCCCTGCTGTCCTTGTCAATATTCCTGGAGGGCTGCGGAGCTGCTCTGCAGCCAAATTCAAAAACTTCATCTTCCCCAAAGCAAGCTGGAAGTGAGCAAGCGAACAGAAGAAAGGAAAAGGAAACCTTGCGAATTGCAAACCCTGCTTTTCAAGGCAGCTGCACTCAGGAGTAATTACAACCAAAGGAAACAAGAGCCCTGTGTTTAAAACAGGAGTTAAGAGGAAAATCAGGAGAGATTCTGCCCCAGGTCGGCATGCTGGTCAATACAATATACATTTTTCCTGCGTTGCAGTTACATCCACAAGTGGAACAGCTCGGGATTGCAAGTGTGGGA
>JACDOX010000060.1:545856-583365 GCA_014549065.1 Cardinalis cardinalis
CCAGCTCCTCCTGGGCAAACCACCCCTGCCTCAACCAGCACCCCCAGGGCAAGGCACCAAACCATCCCTGCCTCAACCAGCACCTCCAGGGCAAGGCACCAAACCATCCCTGCCTCAACCAGACCACCGAACCACCCCTGCCTCAACCAGCACCCCCAGGGCAAGGCACCAAACCACCCCTGCCTCAAACAGCACCTCCAGGGCAAGGCACCAAACCACCCCTACCTCAAACAGCACCCCCAGGGCAAGGCACCAAACCATCCCTGCCTCAACCAGACCACCAAACCACCCCTGCCTCAACCAGCACCCCGAGCCCTGAATTTTCCTCCCTTTCCCAAAACCTTGCTGTTCTTTGGCCCAAGTCCWGCTGGCGAAATTGAAGCACCAATCCCACGTGGATCAGAACGCCTAAAGCAGCTGGAAAGCAGCAAAAAAAGGAAGAGAAATGAACGTACAAGGCCTTTAAAAAACCCTCCCAGGGACTGCCTCTTCTCTGCCTTCTTGTAGGAGGGCTCCTTGGCGTCGCCGCCGTTGTGGATGGAGTCAGGCTCGGCTGCTGGCTGCTCCCGGGGCTCTGGCTGCTCCCTGCCCTTCTGCTTGCCCAGCTCCAGCGTGGACTTCTTGTCTTTGGAGCCCTCTTTGCTCCTTGGGCCCCCGGGGTCGCTCTCAGATGGGGCAAGAGGCTTCTCCGTGGCGTTCAAAGTCTGCAGGAGTTTCAAACGGGTTATTTTTAGTGGGGAACAGAAAGAGTTCAGGAGGAGAGCCATAAATATGTTAGGGAAAAAATAAAATAATTTAAAAAATGGAAGGCCACCTGGCAGGAGGAGTCCTGCAGCCCAGCAGGTTTGCATTTCCAGAGGCTGGGATGAACTCCTGCAGTGTTGGCTCAGGGAAGGGCTCCCAGGGAGCTGATGGAATTCCATGGGCAAAGACTGCAGGAGCAAACCATCCCTGCCTGGAACAACTTCATGAAAGTGTCTGCTAGGGCTGCTCGAGGAGGCAGGGAACATCACTGAGAGTCACTGCCCACTGAAATACCCCCAAAACATGCAAGGAAAAGATCTGAGAGAGGACAAAAATCAAAGGACCCCATAAAGCAAAGGATGAAAAGAAATTCCCTACGAATGAGCAACACTCCAACCAAAAATTAACAACACAGGGTTTGGCTGTGGAAAGCCAGAATATCACAGAAAATTTCATGTACAAGTGCAAAAGAAGAGACAGGAAATCTTCAAAAAAAACCACAATCACAAAGCACCTGTGTAGAGTAAAGGGGGAGATTCTGGAACTCAGAGAAGTTCAGGATACATTTGAAGTTCACACAAGAAAAATCATATCTGGCAAACAAAGGATCAGACCATGAAATCGTCACTGTTTGGAAAGCAGTAAATGAGGGTGGTTTTGCCAGGAAATCTGTTTGCAAATAGGATTTTTTTTTTCAATGTAAAAAAGAACCCCAAACCCATATGGCTTTATTTATTGCCATCATTAAAACAGCACAAATTTGCCATGTTGAAAAGCTGGAAATCTCACATCTGCCCTCAGGCCATGGCCCAAGCTTAATGCTGTGTATTTTTCCAGCTTTGGGAATTTTACCATTAGTCTTGAAATGTTTGGTGTTCTTCTGAAGGCCTGGGGTTATGTGCTCACAYGCCAGGCTTAGCTTTCATTCAAAACAAAAACATTTTTAGATATCATGATTTCAGAGAAAACCCTGAAAGCAGAAACTTTAGGGAAACAGAATGCAAATGCACCTCTTGTATTTAAAAATAAAAAACATTCAAGCCTGCCTAATTTTGGGGAAACAAGAATGAGAAGGGACAACAATCCTGCTGCTTTGCCTTTTTCACTCAATTCAGCTTTTCTCACTACCCAATCTTTAAAAAGTTCCAYGTTTAAATAACAGAACCCATTTAATATCTTCAGGCTTGTCCAGGAGACTCAACTCCTCCACTAAACTTTTGGAATGATTTCTTTTTCCAGAGATGTATGTGGGTAAATGTTTCCTCACACCTGGATTGCTCTGCTCTTACACTTAAAAAATCCAGTCAGCAGCTTGTCTTTGTGCAGGAGAACCTGAAGGGGGGATCAGCAGATTTATAAATGTTTAAAGCAGGTTCAGTGGGGTCAGAGGAGAGCAGAGCTCACACCCCACCTGTGCCACCTCACTGGGAAGCGACACTGCAGTGCCCAGGGCTGCAGGAGCTCTCCCAGCACAAGGAGGGACACAAAGCAAACTGAAAGTGTCTCTGGCTCAGTTAACTCTGGGAGCTCTGAGCTGCTGCCCCWGCACTTGCTTCCCAAGACCCTTCCCACTGGAAGTGAGAAAATGATTTTCTGGTGGAATTGCAAATGTTCACCTTYGCTGCAGCAACAAGCACAGCCCTGGACTGAGCCCAGACACAGCCGAGTTCAGAGGRGCCAGAGGAGGCTGGAAGCCTCAGAAACACTCTGTTTCAATCTGTGGCTTTGCTCTGTGGGTGTAAAAGCAGAGTTTTCCTCCCCACACGTGCCTGAGAGAGCRCTGCAGCCAAAGCAGAACCGTCCCCATGGCCGAGAGCAGGTGGGGCCTTTGATGTCAGGCAGACTAAACACTTCTTAAAAAATATTCATAATACATTTTCCAGGCAAAAAATACCCAACTCAAACCCTATCAGATAATCTCTTTGAGGTGTTTCATATTAACCTTGAAAGGCAGGAAATTGGCAGATTTGATATTGATGGGAGCAGCTCAGGAAATGTGGTGTGAGGCCAATGAATAATGAAAGATGTTAATGCTCCTTATTCCAAAGGGGAGCTGCTCCTGGCAGTTTGCTTTGCCTCCCTCAACATTAGCAGTGCCACTGAAATAAAAAAAGAAAAATGGACAGCATTTTCCCCRTTATCTTACAGGAGACCTTGGGCCAAGGCTGATTTTTAAGCCCAGGATTTCTGTGGTTTTGGAGCGGTGCTGAAATTTCTGGAGGGTGCAGAGTGGCAGGGATGGGAAGGGGAGAAGAATCACAGCATTCCASAGACACTATGGCATAATTTAAGGAAATCCTTTCAAAGAAATCCCCCAAAAAGGAAGAAGTCAGCAGCAGATCCAGTTTTCCTTGGGCTCCTCTGAGGAATAAAACTGTTCTACTTTACACCAGGGCAAGGGAGAGAAGGAGGAAGAACAATAAACTGATTTACAAAAATGGAAGGMAGCTGGCTGCTCATTAAAATAATAAAATAGATCCAGGGCTGAAACATTTGGTGTCTTACTCAGATCACTTCACAAAGCTCTTGTATGAAATAAGGATTAAGTGTCACAAGACAAGGCTCTTCTATATTTAGGATGCTTTTAGAGACATAATTCATGAAAATTAACCTTGGTGTCATCAGACATTGTGAAAATAGGGAGAGAGAGATATAATTTTACAGCTATTTAAAAAAGGAAATTCTGAAATGACAGTTTTGAATGCAACTTCAGTTTTCCTCTTAAAGGAAACTGTCTATAGACAGAACCTTTAGTTCTCATTACTGAGAGATGAATTCTTTGGAATATCTCCACTTCCAGCAGATGAGGGTTCGACTTTCAAATTAACAGAATTTGTATTTCTAATGAAAATATGATTTTTACGAAGCATTTGAAAGCCATGAAGAATAGAGTGTAAATACCACACCCAAAGGTCGGGTTTAGATTTCATGAACACAGAATGAAAGAAACAAAAATAGAATAAGAAACAAATCTTTTCATGGCTTTTGTTACATTGCAGTGAACAGTTTTCATTCTCATTTTCAGTTCTCTTTTGTAGAGTTTCCACCTAAATGATTCTTTCCTCAGAAGACAAGTAAATCAACAAAGTAAAAATAATTCTGTGTATATTTAGTTCCACTGCCTGAGCCAAGGTTCTTGCAGAAAGTCAAAAAGCAGCAAGAGAGAGGAAGAAGACTGAACACAAACCCACTGATTATTTTAAGAAAAGGAACACACCCGGAAAAAGCTTTTTTCAAAAAAAAATATGATGTTGACTCTTTAAAATCTTGTTTAATATTATGAACAGATAAAAGAAACAGAGAAGTTATGTGTAAATATACGAAGCTCAGTGAGTGCAGCCCTTTCCTTTCAGTGACTTTTACATTTCAAGAGGCGGAGCTGTGTGGAAGGAGGTGACAAGAACCCATCACCAGGGGATGGAGAAGCCCAGGCCAAAAAGACAAATTCCACTTACGTGGTGTCTGGGGCTGGGACCAGCTCCCTCTTCTGCACGGGGGGTCCCTCCATCAGCCCTGCCTGACTGAAACAACACAGGTCCTGTTTGAGCCTTCATTCAGGATGGAAACGCCCAGGRACCAAGGCGTGAAGGCACCTCAGCAACTCCCCTTTGGAAATGTCCCCATCTCCAGGGTGGGTTTTGCTGGCTCTGCTCTGTGGGATTGTCTCTTGCCAGTCAGGTTTCCCACCAAGGCCTGAGCAGGGATCATTTCAGCCACTAAACAAGAACCTGCTGTCAGCCCTGCTGCTGGAATTTCCTAGGAAAGAGCTTTTCTTTGCTTTCCAGAGCCAAATCTGTCCTACAAGACCTAGTGGGACTTGCTCTCTATTTATCCACCCTACTAAGTGCGTGTGCTGTGAATAATTAAAGCCCACTCAGCTTTAGAGGGATGTTTCCATATTTTGTCATCAGCATCCATTCAATCCTGATTCTTGCTTTCCASTTTATTCCTGCAGTCCTTAAACCTCTAAAAAATAATCTTCCTTGCTTCCCACACATCCCAGCCAGGACAATCCAGGCAGAGCCTGAGCCTGCAGCACTGGAAGGTCACTCAGAGCAAACCTTGACTCTGAAATACCTTTTTCAGGTAAAAACCCATTTCCATCTAGATTTAAAAGTGAGAAACCCCCATTTGACCAAACTGAGTAAATAGGACAAGCTTTGTGAGAATTAGGTTAAGCTTAAGTTACAATTAGTGCTACAAAAGGGACAACAGCAATGAGCATTCGTGTTTAAAAATGTGTTGGAGGGTTCCGTGTGTTCTCCTGGGTGCCACAGAATGCACAGAGCTCAGCAGCAAAGCGTAAAATAAACTGCAGGATTTCAGAGTGCCCAAATTTAAGTGTCATTTTTCATTGCAGAAGTTCAATGAAAACAATGAAAGGATGTGACTTTTGTTCTAAATTTATCTCGGGCGGAATTGTGGTTTGCTGCAGCTCTACGTTTGTAACGTGGAGCACACAGCACCAGCCTGGTCCCACAGATGGGCTTACTGCAACCTGACTTTCCTACAAAACCACAGCAATCAATGCAYGGCAGCAGCAGGACAGAAAATGAAACCGTTCCATGACAATCCATGGCTTTTGTGGGAAAAGCCTGTCCCTGGAAGGTGCCATGCTGRGCCTGGCACGGGTTTGTGCTCCGGGAGCTTTATCTGTGCACGAGGCGCAGGGGAGGAAGCACAGTGTGGTCTGTGCTGGGGACAAACCCTGTCCAGAGTGCATGAAGATGAGCTGTGRTAAGATCTGCTCTGCATTTGTGTTTTAGCAAGTCCTCAAATGTCTTTAGGGAAAAAAACAACTGCTCTAACAGCAATCAGTGTTACCTTTCCCCCTATAAACACCTCAAACCCAGATAAAAATAGCCCTGCTTTAGCCAACCTCTCTAATCCACCTMGTATTTTTATTGCTATTATTATTTTTAACCAAAAACAGAGTAAAGACCTTGAGGTCTAGACAAAGCTCCCTCTTGCTGCCAGTGAGACGAGGAGGAAACAATCCCAAGGATTTCTCTCCAGAGCACTGCTGACCTCTTATCCTTGCCTYTGGTCACTTGGGCTTGCTGCTGGCCAAGGCTGCCCACAAAATCTGCAGTGAGCAGGGTGGGTTGGGATGTTCTGAAATGGAGGAGGGTGGGGACAGCCAATACCCTGCTACATTGTCATCAATAGTTGTGACAACAGAGTTATTCTCAATTCTAAATGCTATTTATTGCCTAAAAGTTTGATTACGTGGGGAAGCAGGACAGCACAGGGCAAATCATCACAGCAGGTGATTTGGGAAAAATTTCCTCTGGGAAGCAGGAGTAGATTCTACTTTCTGCCTTTCCTCTTTCCCACCTGATGGCCCTTAGCAGGAGTGACTGCCTCCTTTCCTTTCACGTGCCAGTTCACCTAACCTACATTAGCTGCCAAAACCAGTTGTGCCACTGAAAATACAGCTCCCCAAAGCCAGTGCAGGACAGGACACGGCACAGGAGGACTGACAGCGCCGTGGCCAGCCAGAGATGGGTTTGGAGGCGGGGCTGGAGGTGGGCTCCTCCAGGAGCTTCCCACCGGGGGATGCTGCGGTTTGTGAAGCGGAGCATCCTCGTGCTGTGACCCCTGGAGCTCCCTGGGCCACCTCGGCGGGGAAAGGGCCGCCGGAGCCCTCGGGACGTTCCGGGAGGAGCCGCGAGAGGGAGATGCAGGACGGGGAATGCGCGGGGGAATGCGGGGAGAAGTCCCAGCCGCATGTCCCTGAGCATCCCTCATCCCTGAGCATCCCCGAGCATCCCTCATCCCTGAGCATCCCCGAGCATCCCTCATCCCTGAGCATCCCCGAGCATCCCCGAGCACCCCTCAKCGTCCCTCATCCCTGAGCATCCCCGAGCATCATTCATCCCCGAGCATCCCCGAGCATCCCTCATCCCTGAGCATCCCCGAGCATCCCTCAGCGTCCCTCATCCCTGAGCATCCCCGAGCATCATTCATCCCTGAGCATCCCCACGCCCTCCTAGACAAAGGCAAAATGTTTTCCCAGCCCCTCCCCAGCCCTCTGAGCTCCCAAAGGGCAAAGCTGCTCTTACCAGCTTAAAGAACTTCCTCAGGTTTGCCTTGGGCGTTTTGCTCTCCGCCCCTCGCGGTTTCACCTCGGTGCTTTCTGTGCCCTTGCCCTCATCCCTGTCGGGAGCCACGGCCTCCAGAGCCACCTCTGCCTTCTCATTGCTCACGGCCTCTGCTTCTTCTGAGGAGTTCTGGGGTTGGGAATAAAGTGGAAGAAACATTCTGACTCAATCTGCGAGGAGTTGGTTGATTTCTTAAAATTTCACAATCAAACAGGGCATAAAAACATCCTCAGCTTTGCCGTTCTCTTCACGTTTCAGGAATTYGATTAATGCCAAATGAAAGGAAGTAAATAAATGTTAAAATCCCACCAGTTTATATAAACAAAAGAAATAACCTTCCTTGAGTTGCTGGTTCCCAATCACAAGAACCTAGCTTTGATTACAATGTAAAAATAATGAAAATGAAATYACACACAGCAATGCATGTCCTGAGGAGATGAAACTCAAGTAAATCCATTAAATATGAGAAAAATCATACTCAGGARTTTGCACCCAAAAACAGAATTAAGATTATTTGAAACACACTATGGACACTATTAACTGCTGWAACCTGGCCWTGGACACTTCCAGGGATGGGGCAGYCACAGCTCCTCTGGGAATCTGTGTYGGGACCTCACCTCCMTCCCAGGGAACAATTCTTCCCAAYATCCCATCTAAACCTCCTCTGTGCCAGTTTGGAGCCATTCCCCCTGTCCTGTCACTTGTTTATTCTTATTTGTCACCACATTCTTTTACTTGGACTCTGCCACTTTTATTGTGAACAATTATATTTCCTGTTCCCCTTCCCAGCAGTTTTTCTGTGTGCTGTTGTCATCTCCCTTTCTGAGCAAATAAAATCCCAGTTTATTTAGTCCTTCATACAGAAGCTGTCCAATATATTTACTCAGCATTCCATCACACCTTTTAGTTCTGTCATATTTTTAAGCTGCAGGGAATTCCACATTCAAGGAGGGGATTCACCATGGATTTCTACCACAGCAGGAGAGATTTTGCTTTGTTCCTGACTCCTCTTTTGTGGAAGAAACAACATTTTGGGGGTGGGCCAACAGGGAGAAGAATGATGAGGGAATAAACATTCCTCATCCTCTGCTGCCTGAGATGGCTGCAGCACATCCCACTTCCCCGTGGAATTGTGCATTTAATTTCTATTTATGAACAGCTTGGAGATAATCAATCTACAATAATTTTACTCTGGATCTCTGCTATTCACACATCCATATCATCAATTCCCCATCTATTTGCTGGGAGGGAGTGACTCAGAGCAGAGTGGAAGCAGTGGCTCAGTCAGGCAGAGCTCAGCTCTGGGATCTCTCYGCTCCAAGGGGGCAGGTTGGGGTCATTCTGCTGTACCCCAAAGGAGTTTTGTCTCTGCAGCTCTGGCTCTGCACTGGGATTGGTGTCACAACCAACAAAAGCACCCTGGCACCAAATGCCAAGCTCCAAAAAGCACTGCCCAGTTAAATTAGGGTTAGGCAGCTATTCAGGGATTGAGCTGTTTCAAGTATCAGGGATTTTTTGCATGTTTCTTCAGGAAATTCTTCTGCAGGACAAGGGGGAATGGCTTCACACTGAAAGAAAGGAAATTTAGGTTGGATMTACAGAGAAAATTCCTCCCTGTGAGGGTGCTGAGCCCTGGCACAGGTGCCCAGAGCAGCTGGGGCTGCCCCTGCACCCCTGGCAGTGCCCACRGCCAGGCTGGAGCCCCCTGGGACAGTGGAAGGTGTCCCTGCCATGTCAGGGGTGGCACTGGATGGGCTTYAAGGTCCCTCCAACCYAAACCATTCTGGGATTCCAYGTTCTGCTTCACCCAGTAATTAACCAGTTTGCTGTTTGCACATCAGTAAAAAGAGCATGACTTTCCTGCAGTTGCATGGCAGGAGTTGCTTAAAATTCAAGTTTTTAAAGCAAACACATCTGCTTTTAAAGACAGGTCCCAGAGCAGTGTAAATAATACTGCCTTGATCACCTTCCACCCTGGCCTGGCCTGCTTTGATCAGATAAATGTGAAGCATCATGTTTCTCTGCCCTGATCAGATATCTACGAGGCCTTGGAAGCAGCTTTCCAACACAAATATTGGAAATTGCCCACTGTAATTCCCTATTAGTATTCCTTCTGAAAAAAAAAAAAAAATGCTGGCACAGCAAATATTTGAGTCACAGTTCTGAAAATTCTCGTGAAGACTGATCAGGAAATGGGGCAAATACAAAGTGGCTCCCAGCTGAGAAGCTGAATAAGGAATTTTTCATTTTCCCTTTCCATATTTATTCATCTGCAGGCAGAGCAGCAGCATTAAGTGCCACGTGTTGACAGGCACTTCATTAGCTGCACTTTGAAGTGAAAGCTCATCAGAGGATGGATATTTAAGGGAGTGCCTGGAAAGAAGCTGGAGCTGAATCCTGCATCTATTGAGTGTTGTGGTTGCTGTTTGTGATTTCAAAAGCAAAGCTACTCCTGACTCTGAATTCTGCACCTATCTGAGCTTGGATTCTCTGTCCTAGCAAAAGGACAGTGCATTAAATGTGCCAGAAAAGATAAATTCACTGCAGAACACCCCACAGAGTCCTCAAACCAAGCTGAGTTTGAGGCCAACCTGTTGTCTTTTGGTTTTTTTACATCTCTCCTCTTTTTTTTTTTTATCCTTGATACTTCATTAAGAAATGACTKAATTCAGACTGGATTTATTGCTGTTTTACACAGCAGCCTGCCAGAAGGCCTCTTCTTTCCCTTATTTCATCCTGATGTTCAGCACACATCCTGCTTCCCAGCTCTGTTTTCAAATAAGCCAGACTGCTCAGAGGAGGAGGTTTCTATAGCAATAGCAACTACAGAAAAAACCTCCCTCTCCCTCTTCTTCCCAACTTTTCTCTCATTCCAAGCACCTGATTCCCTCAGTTCCCCTGGAAATTCAGTCCCAAGTGGCAAATATTTGAAGCTTTGATTATTTGCAAGAATGTTTACTCTGCAAATATCTAAACACCTTGGTTTTTTTAACATAAATAAAATATCCAAACTGAAAACTCAGCTAAAGAAGCTGCAGGAGCAGCTGCCACTCAGGGGCATCTGGGTGTTTGGAAGCAGCAAATTTCTGGGATTTGAGCTTGAGCAGAAGCCCAGCAAAGCAGTTATTTAACCTCCAGTGACTCAGTAAAGTTTCRTACAGCCTTCCTATGAAATGAAATTAAGAGTGAATAAACTTCAGCTTATAAACCATAAGGATTCTGAAAACAGGAACTGTGTTTTAGAGTTAGCCCAAAATTTAGATAAAATCATTATTTAACCTGAGGAACAACGTGTCCTCCTAAGCAACTGAGACCCCAAATTAAAGCCTGATCTGCTCAGTCACAGAACATTTTCTGCTGAGTAAGAATAGAGCCCCCTGATCCCAGCTTCTCAGACATTTATAGCAAAGAAATGAAACGAGGTTTTAGAGCTTTATCTCTATCAATGATGAATTTTAGTAAAGAACTCCGTGATCTCTGGGGGATATTCAACAGAAGCATTGAATTGAGAGAGGATAACATTCCTGATTCCATAAAACAAGAGAACTGTCACAGACATCTTTTATAAAAAACCCTTTCCTTAGGGTTTTTCCTCCTGAGAAGCTGAGAGGCCTCAGGAACAAAMTGTAAACATTGATTATCTGCTGTTGTGGAATGCAACAGGTGGATCTATGACTGGCCCATGTTGGATGTTTGTAATTGATGGCCAATCACAGCCCAGCTGGCTCGGACAGAGAGCCGAGCCACAAACCTTTGTTATCATTCTTTGCTATTCTATTCTTAGCCAGATATCTGATTAAATCCTTTCTTCTATTCTTTTGGTATAGTTTTAATRTAATATATATCATAAAATAATAAATCAAGCCCTCTGAAACATGGAGTCAGATCCTGGTCTCTTCCCTCATCCAAGACGCCCTGTGCACACGGTCACAGAGAACTAGGGAACTACCACGGATCAATTCCTGTCCCTGCTGTYGAACAGGCGGGAGCTGCTGCCCGGAGCGGTTTGGCAGCAGTGACCTGCAGCTCCAGTACCTTTTTCCAGAAGAGCTTGCTGAGGGGCAGAGGGGTGGCTGAGCCCTTGTCCTTGGTGCCCTCCCTGGGGGGCTCCGTGCTCACGGCCGGCGGAGGCGCCGCGGCCTCCGGCGCTTTCGGGTTCTGCTTGGGCAGCGCCTCTTGGCAGGCAGGGACATTTCTGTCCGCCTTTACACAGCTCACAGGAGGCTGCTCAGGGCTCTGGGAACGAAAGGACATGGAGACTGTGAGCARCAACTCCAGCACGCTCAGCCATCACCTGGGCAGGTGAGCACCGCCTCGCCCCGTTCTCCCCTGCCCTTCCRTCCCTGCTTGACACAGCCAAGCCAGAACACAGAGAAAGAAATTAGAACACTTAAAGACCAAACATGCTAGTGAGAATTCCCCTTCTCCTGCATTGCACAGATAATTCAACCCCTCCTACTCACTTTGGTGTTGGTTGTCTGCTGGGTTTCTTTCGCAGCCTGCAGGAAAACAAAACACAAAGATGAGTCTGTCTGAGGCAACGGAGCACTGCAGTTCCACAGGCCAGCAATTGTCTGTGTCACCAATTATTTTATTTTTAGTGAATGCGTGTGCAAGTCCTGGCTCCTGCAGCCATGGAAACTGATCCCTGCAAGAGTGGAGGCTGCTGGAGGGAATGCAGGTCCCATCCTTGTACCTGCACCAGCCTGGTGCTGCATTCTTTGTGCTTGTGGTCCTCAACTTGTTCTTTAAAAATACGTATATTTATAAATGTATTTCCATATTCACATTCCCATTCAGCTCAGGTAAATCACTACAGAGAATTTAAAGGTATTAACAGATTTTTCTGTGCCTGCAGCTTCCAGTGCTCAGGGACACSGAGCTGGGTGTTTTCCGTGGGAATCCCACACCATCATCAGGGATGTGCTCTCATCACCTTCCAGCAGGAGGCTCGGGTGTCTGGGATTCAAAACAGGCAGCACATGAAATGCTGGAAAAAACCCAGGGCAGGGAACAGCTCTGGAAAAAACCCAGGGCATGGAACAGCCCTGGAACTCGGGCAGGAGCTCTGCAAAGAGCAGCTCTGCAGGGGCTGGAGGCTGCTYCCACCCAGCCTCTCATGTTTTCGGGCATGAGGTGAGATTTCCTTTAGCACAACCATTCAGTGATGGGGCTCCCGATTTCATCAGGATACACAAAGCCAGGAGGAGCCAGTTCAATTCCTCCTTGGCCAGGGATGTTGCCTGCACCTCTTACCCCTCACGCTGAAGAATGATCTGAGCTGTACAAAAACCCATCKGGCCACAGCCTGGGGCCAGGCTCCAGCAGCCTGGGCAGACTTTGGGAAGTTCTCCACAGAACAGGTGAGACATTTTGCAGGGCAGGTATTTTGCAGGAGCCAAGAACTTTTTTTGTGGTCAGCTCTGACAAACAACATCCAGAACGGGAGGTGAGAACAAGGGTGAGGATGCCACAGGCTGGCTTCAGCATTAGTGCTGCAAGTGAGGGATTCATGCAAAATTAGCATGGAATGAAGGGCAAACATGGGTGGGAAGAGCATCACAAGCTGCTTTAAAGTTAGGATTTTGTAACACAGGAGCCTGAAAAACAATGTTTCTGTTAACTCACAAACTCTTTCAACTTTCATTAAATCTTCCAGGGAATCTTCTCACTACAATTTATTGCAAGATTTATTATTGGAATGGAATCTTTAAAAATGCCAGTCAGGTTTGGTTTTTACCAGGAAACCTTAATTCATTACGAACAAGTAATTAATATTTTAATTTGATTAAGAAATGAAGCTGAGATAGCAAATTTAAGGTTTTGGGAAGAACTGCACACTTGAATTCATTTGGAATTCTATTATTCCCTCAGTAATATGCAGATGACTTTTTTTTYCCTCAAAAATGAGATAGTGGAAAGAACATTTTTGGTTTTAAAATGTATTAAAGATTGGCCTATGCCCTTGGTTGTAAAGCCCCCTACTCACCAGAAATTCCACGTGGGCGTCTGGAGGGAGAATTAAATATTAATTATGTTCCTTCCCCACTGGAAGGGTCCCTACTTCTGCATTCTCTGGGCTAAAAAGCTGCAATGCTCTGCTTGCCTGCCATGATTATCTTCAGAGAGTGCAGAAATCTTCAAACAGAGAGCTTGAGACCAAAAGTTTTTGGCAATTTCTGGTTTTTAACATAAAAGCTTATGTCCTCTGAATCAGCCATTTGCTTGACTGTGCATTTTAAGCCCTTTAAATTACTTATCAAACCCAGTTTTTTTTTCTTCTCCAAACTAAATCAGAACTAAAATAAATCAATTTTCTTGCTTGTAAGGAGAAATCTCTATTTCTGCAGGAAATTCCGTGTTCCAGCCTCCTCTGTGCTGTATCAGATGCCCCAAAATGCCAATTTCAGCCAAGTTCTGGTGCACATTAACGACATAAAACCTGACCTGGGGCTGGGCTGAGCTCCCAAACCTCTCTGGTTTCAGGCTTTGCTCACCTCTACACAACTCATTGTTTGTCAGCACCTCTGAGTTTGGTTTTTAGTGGCCAGGGGGGTTTAGTCCGTGTTAGTAACTGGCAGGAATTACTGCTCCAGGAATTGCTCCAGAACCCCGAGCCCACAGAAGGCCCAATGAGAGGAAGGTGCAGCTCAGGATGGTTCCCACCCCCCAAGCACAGAAAGGCTCCCCCAGGGTCCTCCAGAGCTCTGCACATCTGCCCAGATGTTGGCAGAGAACTCCTCTGTGTGTGCRCCAGGAGCCAGCTGGGATTTCTCAGGGTTCTGCTGCTCCTGGAGCTCCATACCAACCTTGTGCCTAAAGAGTTTGCTAAAGGTGCCGTGGCCCAGCCTGGGGCTCTCTGCCTTCTTTTTCTTGGCTCCTTTGGAGGGGGATTCTGCTGCTGCCTTCGGGCCAGGCTGTCCCCCAGGGCCCTTCTCCGCCTTGGAGCCCTTGTGCACAACAGCAGGTGCAGGTGAGTGTTCACTGCAGATATTTGCTTTATCAAGGACATTATTCCATCATCACACACGTGGGATTAAAGGGAAATATTCCCTCTTAGCTCTGAATAAATTGTGGGTTTTTTCCCTGAGTGCCTTCTCAGCTCTCCTCAGAGTTTCTTTCACATGAGCAGCAAAATAAAAGCCAAGGCAATCCACCTGATTCCAAATTAAACCACAACGTTCTCTCTAAAACCTCCAATAAACTGAAACCTAAATCCCAGAAACATCTGCCTTTCCAAGTCATGAAGAAGCAATTCAGGATTTATAATTTTAAAACAGGCAAATATATAAATCTTTGGAGGAACATTCAGTCTTTTTATTGCAGCATAATATGGGCTTTAAAATGTTTTAATAATGCATTATTTAGGAAAAGGGCAGTGTGAATATTCATGATATACACTGYCTAAAATATTTCAAGCTTGCATTAATGTCCTTGAAAATAATTAATTAATTGTTCGAGGTCTCAGGCTTTAARGCAGGAAGATGCCTTTGATTACCTGGCCTGGAGGAGGATGAAGGATTATTCCTCACTAATTCTCACAGCAAAAATGATCCTTTTTCCTGCAAAATTCTTACAATTCCTGAACAGTGAGTGTCACAGGATCAGYTCAGGGCCTGTCACAGGAGGGTGAGTCAGGGATTGGGGCAGACCTTGTCCAAACAACCTCTTGGTGTGTAGGAACTGCCCGAGCAGGTGTGACCGGGCTCTGAACCGGTGTGGGCACAGAGGAAGGGACGGGCACCGAGGCACAGGCACCGAGGCGATGCCTCAGGTTTTGGCTTTTCTATTTTTCACATTCTGTGCTGCTTTAGTGTGCGGGTCTGAGCTTCACATCAGGGATGGTGAGCTCTGTGCACAGAGCAGGGACACAAAACAATTCCTGCTCCAGCTGGGCACCAAGGACAAATGACCCAAATCTCAGCCCCAGAGCACAAACACCGTGGGCTGGAGAGAGAAAAACAAGCAGGGTGGGACTGCAGGGGCTAAAGCTGGGATGGGACAATGAACTGCAAGGGGCAAATGGAGCAGAACTGATCCCAGGGACAGACCCCGTGCCCGCTGGTGCATTTTGGGGCCATTTTGGTTCATCTTGGGTGCAGCCCTGGCTGGGCTCTGGTGCTGCCCAAGGTGGATCCATGGGAAGATCCTTTGGATAAATCCCTGCTTTGTTCTGTAGCTCCATCCAGTCTCTGCTCTAGCTCAGCCTGCACAAGGGACAGTCAGCACCGAGGGTGTGCCTGGCTGCTGGCAGCAAACACGGCCCAGCAGCTGATTAGAGCTGCAGCCAGCACTGATAAGAGCCTGACCCTACAGAAACAGAAAGTTCTTCCCCTCCAGAGGGTGCTGGGGCACTGCCCAGGCTCCCCAGAGATGTTCCCTGCTCCAAAGCTTCCAGAGCTCCAGGAGCACTTGGACAAGGCTCTGGGTGGGATTKCTGGGGGTCTGTGCAGGACCAGGGTTGGATAAACCTTTGGGTCCCTTCCAGCTCCAGGATGTTCCATGATTCTGTCATTTGAAGGCACAGCAGCCACCCAACAGCCCCATGGCACTCAGGAAAACTTCACTCAGCAAAGTTTTACCTTTAACACACATCAGTTATTATTTGGGGAAAAAAAAAAGGACCATTATTTCCTATCAGCCAAAAAATCTGCAGCTTTTCTACCTYGGAGCTGATAAATCAACCTCCTCAACATATTTCCCCTTTATTGAAGTACAAATGCCATATCAGATAAAGGAATTCCCAATAAAAGAGAACTCCCACTTAATCTCCTGTAAGGAGTTTGCACATCCTGCAAGTCACCCGGGGTTTGTTTGCCCTGCCAGGTGTGCCAGCAAACCAAACCCACCCAGAATATCCCTGTCCAAATGACAGCAGCACCAGCAGTCACCTGGCACAGGTGACACAGTCAGGGAAGGAAATGGGGGCGTTTCCATCCAAACCGGACTGTTCACCACCTCTGGGAAGAGCTGCAAGTCTCCCTGAGCCAGGTACTTTAATAACTGCATTTTCTGCAAAGCTTGGAAAAGCTTCACCCTATCTGATGATTTTCAGAGTCATTCAGAATAATTTTCAGAGTTATTCAGAATTAAATCGCCCGCGTACTCGACAAGCTTGCTGCAAAGACTGAATAGGACAAAAGAATAAAAAAATAGGAGAAAACCCAAAAATGTTGTGATTTTGGCTAATATCTGCATGGAAAAAACACTTCAATTTTTAGGGTTTTATTCCTTGTTTCTTAATAAAGTTTTTTCAAGGCACAAAGAAAACTGTTCTAGAGCAAACAGAATTTTTTCATGAACTCAAAGTTTCCACTGAAATGTTAAATCAAAGACAAGTCAGAGAAACAATCAAAAGCATCACCAAGCTTCCAGAAACCACAACAGATTTTGATTGTAACCGATGATATTAAGAATTAAACTGTTTAGTCTCTTCCTGTTCAATTTATCCARGGGAAAAATATTTGAAATTACTTCAAATGATGCTATCAGTTAGGGAAAAAACCCAACAAAATGAAGAGGGAATCTCTGTGTGAAAAACACCAAATGACCAGTGAACAAGGAACTGCCTACCTTGTCTTCAGAATCACTTTTGGCTTCAGCTTTGCTTGGGGAGACCTTAAAAGAATTTGAGAAAAAACAGTCACTCAACCCAGCCTTTCAAAGGGTCAAAAAGATAAGTTTAAAATCAGTAGGTTTTATTTGCWCAAAGGGAAAATACAAATATTGCTTCCCTCAAGTGGGAAAACTGATAATGCAAATATTCCTTGAGAACAGATAATGGCTATGATGAAAAATGCCTGGATCGAATATTTACTATTCAAGCTTCTAATCAATTAATAAAAATGAACTTTTAGAGGTGGTACAAAAGGAATATCAAGCACAAAGTCTTTGAGACAGTTCAAGATCTGTATCATCTGTGTGGAAGTTTGCAGAGCAGTGATCATTYCACTGTCCCCCTCCTCATCCCCCCAGGACAGAGAATAATTTACATTTATGGATACATTTTTACATGATTTCTACAAATTTTCCAATCCCACAGAGGATTTTTGGAAGCAAYTRAACCCCAAAGAGATGGAAAGGAAARGCAGAACTTACCAGTGTTTTGAGGAAGCTCATGACTGAGCCCTGTCCTGCAGCTGCCTGGGGTCTGTGTGCCCTGCCAGGTGCAGCCAGGTCTTGTTCACCTGCAGAGTCCTGCCCAAGCTCCTTTTGGCTGCACTCATCTATCTCCTAGAAAAGAAAAGGGGGCACAGATTGCTCAGCGCCAGCTTGCCTGACTCCCCGTGGAATGCCRAAGTGGCTTTTGTGACTCGCTGGGAGTCACAACAGCAATTCCAACCATTCCTGCCCAGCCCACGGGCAGAACAATCCAGCATTTATCCCTCTCCTTCCCCTCTCTGCACTGCTGCTGCTTGGGGGAACGCTGTTCTCAGCCACAACAAGCACAGGGCGAGCCCCAAACTCCACTTTTGGCTTTTCAAGGCTGAACTTGTGAAAAATTTGAGCAAATGCTGAGATTTTGGCCCCTGCCAGCTCCGTGTCTGAGCGCACCTTACAAAGATGGCTTCTGATTCTCTATTTTGCCATGCCAGGAATCATTTTTATCTATTAAACATCAACACATTAAAAGAAGGAAAAAGGCAACAAATCAAAGTAATTYCTCTTAGCCAGATGGAGCTGCCTCTTCTCTTCATGGAATTACAGTTCCCRGAGCCCCAAAACGTTTTCCAGGGCTCAAACACTCACAAGTAGGTAATATTAAGGTACTTGTTTTCTGTTCAGACACTTGGACAAAGRGTTGCTTCTAAAAAAACACTTCTTGAACCAGTTTTGGAGAGTTTGGCACCTCTCACACTGAATTTACTTTCCATTTTGGCCACCTTTGCCTTGAATCTGCACAGGAAAACTCAACAAAAGCATTGTGCAGGAGAGTGACATCAAAGAATGCCCAAGTGACATCGAAGATATTTTTCCCTAACCAGCCCATTATACTCAGTGCTTTTTTTAATGGGAAAAATTAAAGTGCTCTAAAGAACTTTTCCCTGTGCTGGTTGATTAAAATACCACAATAATTGTATAATATGGATTCCTTTGAGTCACCAGTGGAAGGAATAGACTTTAAATGCTTGAAGATTTCAGAGGGATSAGGACAGCTGGGTGTGGGGCGGGCAGTGCCAGCAGAACACAGGGAGTTAAAGCATACATTGAAATGCCAGAAGGGACTTGAGTGTCATTCCCCACCCACCAGTTTTGCAGGCTGGCCCAGGAGCAGCAGAGCAGTGCTGGAATGCTCACAGGCACTGAAGGGTCTCCCACAGCACTCTGTGCAGCAGCCAGCCCCGGCGTGGCCCCAGAACAATCTGTCCCATGCAGGACACGCGTGGCCACGCCAGCCCGGSGTGCCACACACAGAGCTCTGGAGCCATGGAAAATGCTGGCTCTGCTCCAGGGGTGCAAGGGACCACTGAGGCAGGAGGAGGAGGAGGCTGATGTGYTGCTGAACAAAACCAGCTTCACAGCCCAAGTGCTTGGTGCCATCACACTCTATAGTGCTGGATGCGATCAAGAGAAAGAAACAGATTTAACAACCTTTTGGAATTACAGACAAGCCCAAGGCATCCCTTGGGGTGCATTTCAGGAGGGAGCTGCACACAGCTGTTCCCAGCATCCCTGGCTGATCCAGGACATCTCCCTGACAAAGTCACACTGAAGAGAAAGCCACTGCAGATCCTGAGGACTGGGGCCATCCCAAAATCCCTGAACCCCACTCACAGCTCACATGTGCCCCATTTGATGTGCCCATTTCAACTCCCTGTGTTCTGCTGGCACTGCCCGCCCCACACCCAGCTGTCCTGATCCCTCTGAAATCTTCAAGCATTTAAAGTCTATTCCTTCCACTGGTGACATAAAGAAATCCATATTATACAATTACTGTGCTATTTTAATCACTCAGCACAGGGAAAGGTCTTTTAGAACACTTTTATTCTAATTTTTCCCACTGAAAATGTCTCTGCCCAAGCCGAGGCTGCCCTTGGCCACAGAGGATCACTCCTTGGAGCCTTGGAGAGGGGCTGTGCTCCATCCTGTGCTCCTATGGGAATGTTCCTGCAGGAAGAGCCCAGGCTGGGGCCATCGGCACCGAAATCAGGCACAGGGAACACAGAGCCCTGCAGGATCACGTTTGCAGAGCCACAAAATCGCCACAAAAGCCTCTGTGGCAGCTCCCCGCTCAAAGCCCTGGGGGTAAACAATGAAAGAAACCCCAGGAATAACAGAAGATCAGTATTAGGAGTTAATAGATGCTATGTAAATGTTCAATTCATGTCTTTGAGAAGCTAAATTTGGGGGTAATAAACACCTTAAATATACTGTAGTTTCAGTTCAGTCATCAGGAAAAAACCCCCAAACATATCAAAAGAATGTATTCCTGCCAGCACTTTTGTTTGCATGAATCATGGCTCAGTGAAACATTTCAGGCATATAATTTATCTTTTCTTTGGCTTACATAGTAAATGCTTCATGAATTCATGAATTCTGCCCTTGTTTTAATTATGCTGCGCTCTGAATGTAGTTTTGTAGACCACAAAAATAAAGAGTGGCTCAGCAAACACAGAATGTTTGTGCAGCTCTTAAGCTACAACTGTGGAGCCTCTCTCTTACTCACCAGCAACGCTGTTTGTTTTGTCTTGGCACTCAGCGCAGGGAAACTTTGCTTTTAGCATTTACAGATACTACAAGTCATAATCCACAAAGAAAAAAAAAAGAGAGAGAGAATAAAAAGAGGAGCTGTTGGCAGCGCTATCTTGATTTTTAGTATGATTATTTGGTAACAGTTTGTAGTTTCTACAGTAACAGTAATTAAATTAGGCTTGGTCATTCTCCCATCCAGCAGGAGAATTGGAACTTCAGAGAGAACAGAAGGCAACTGTGCTTCAAGGCAGAGCCACAGCCTTTGTTTTAGGGATTGAGTTAAATTTGGCCACCCATCGCAGTGTTTAGCTGATGTATTTTCCCCAAAAAAGGTGCTTAACTCCTCTCTGCYTCCACCATATATTCCTTTTCATATCTGAAAGAACCAAAGACAAAATTACAGCCCAAAAATTCAAGCATAAGTTTAAAATTCCTCTCCCTGTGATCCAGATCTGTCATTTATTTACCCAGTGAACCTCAATTTTGTGATTCCTCAAAGATGTCCATGGTGCAGCTTTAAGCACACACCTGGGAGGTGTAGAGGCATTTTTGATAACCAGACCTGTCCTCAGGAATGTTCCAAAAGCTGCTGGGATCCTGCAGACACTCCCAGCCACTCCCAGCACCAAACAGGGCTCAGCTGTGCCTGGGATCTCCAGGTTATTGGCACCAGGCACCTGCAGGATGGGGATGGGCACAAGGGGACTGGGGCAGAACTGYAGGAATTARTAAGAAATCCARGTGTTTTTTACATAAYACAGCTTGATCTGGATGAGCAGTGMTTCCCTGCTTGAACKGGGAGAATGATTTAGATTCCCTTCTGTCCTTGRTCATGCACTGCCTCACCTGAGCTTGCAACAGGACTGTTTGCTCCCAGCAGTGTTTAACTCTGAATTTTAGTTAAAASTGCTCCAAAAGGTTCTTTCCTTTCACAGCATTCCTTCAGCAGCACCAGCTGTGACCTTCCCCACTCTGTGAACGACAGCAGTGTCACTGCAGTGACAGCAAAGTAGGAAATGAGAATTTGGCATTTGGTGGCAAAAGAGACAATTCCTGCAAGCCACGGGGAGGACTTGTTGTGTGTGACAGTCAAAAATATCTGCAGGAATCTGGGGTGTTGAAAAGCTCCATTCTAAGAGGCTGARCACAGAAGTGCCAGTGAGCCCTGAGCAGAGGATTCATTGCAAATTATCCACCCTGTCCTGCTTAGGTGCTGAATGCCTTYATGGGTTCTTCAAATGTGCATCCCGAGCTGTCTGAAACACCAGTGACGGGAGCACTCCTGAGGGGCAGGGGTGAAAAATGTTCCCTCTTAAAAACGAACCCTCAGAAAAATATTACAATGTGAAAATTTATACAAGAAATGTGCTCTTCAAATACGAGAAGGGCTAAGATAGAGAAGACAAAGATTAAAAAWAAAAGAATTTTGGGGCAACTTGCAATGCTGGCCCTGTAAGCAGTATCCCATCAGTTAAGTTCAACACTACCCAGAGCATCAGTGAACACCATCTTATTTGTAAGCCTGAATTGGCCAATAAAAGCAATTATTAAAGTGGAATTTACATATTGGTTTTTCCCTCCTGTTCCTGACATTAGACAGGGTTTCTATTTGATCACCAATTCCTGTATTCCACCTCTCCAGCAGAACTCAGAGTTACACCAGTATTCCCTTTCAGGGGATGGGCTTCTTCTGTAGTTAATTCCCTGAAAATTAAGCCTTTTGTATATACTATACATCAGATCTGGCAGGAAGTGCAAAATCTAAACTCGTATTAACTTCCAGCTCCTTTGACCAGAGTGCTCTTTCAGTTAAGATCMATAGTTTCTTATATCACATTCTCATCCTGTAAAATTGTTTCTAATGAACCCCTTTTCCTTGACTAAAACATCACAATAAGCTGGAGTACAAAAATCATTGCTGCATAATATTCCTTATTTTGCTGAATAGGGTATCCTAGCTGGAGAAGTAGGGCTATTTTAGAAATAGTACAAAACGCACCAAAGAACTTTTAGAAACCCATCCAGTGTTGAACTCCAAGGTGCTAAGGCACAAAAAACTGGTTTAGTGTCAGGTATTTTTGCTTTCATCTGCAGCTGGCAGCTGCTCCTCCTGGCAGTTGGWGCCGTGTTGCCCAAACCCTTCGGGGAATTAGAAATTGAATTAAACTGGAGGTCAGGATTTACTCATGAGACAGAGCTTCACTCCTTGGCCACAGGTTCATTCTTCCACACCTCTGTCCTGTCCTGGGGTGTCACCTGTGGCCATTTTCAGGGCAACACTGACTCRTTCCCACCCTACATGGAGTTATCCCACCCTGCCGACATTCCCAAGAGGTTTAATCAGTGACAATGAAATCAAAGCTWATTTCATGGAGCACTTGCCTTGCGCAGCGGTTCCCCGTGGGGCGCGCCGGCCGCGATGCTCCCGTTGGGGACGTCCAGGCCCTGCCTTCCCTGCTCAGGGTCACCTGCTGTCCTCGCCGTGCCCTTCTCCAGCCTGAAGATCCTGTCCAGGAGCGTCACTTGTCTGCCCTTCGGGGCGGCCACATCGCGTGCCTCGGGTGTCCCCGCGAGCTCCACGTCCTGCAGCGGGGCCTGCTCTGGGTTTTTATGGCTTCCCTGCTGCGGGGCTGCCCCAGGTGTCTCCGAGCCCTCACTCAGGCCTTTGCTGGCRCCCAGGGTGGCCTGTGCGGGGGCTGGAGCTGCCGCTGGCTGCTGGGCAGGCGCTGGCACGGCCCAGGGGAAGGGCAGCAGGGAGCGGGGCCTGGCAGCTGGCAGGGCCCTGCTGGCAGCGCTCCCGCCRCTCTGCCCGCCCGCCCGGGCACCGGGGCCCGGCTCTGCTGGCTCTGCCGAGGAAACGGCCGCGTTATCCCGGCCGGCAGCCGCCCCGGGATCTGCTGCAACGCAGGGAGAGAGGAGAGAGGCAATTACCCACGGGCATGGGCACCGCGGGCACCACAGCCATGGGCACCATGGGCACGGGCACCACGGGCTGGGTGAGCTGGGTCTGAGGGCACACTGGGGACCCCGTGCTGCTGCTCATCCCCAGAAATGATTTCTGCCACCCCTCACTGACATCAGTGTGAATTTTACCTTCTGCTCATCCCCAGAGATGATTTCTGCCACCCCTCACTGACACCAGTGTGAATTTTACCCTCTGCTCATCCCCAGAGATGATTTTTGCCATCTCTCACTGAAATCAGTGTGAATTTTACCCTCTGCTCAGCCTCCAAAGCCAATGTTTGCTCCTCTGCCACTCACTGAAATCAGTGTGAATTTTACCTTCTGTTTACCCCCCAGAGCTGATTTCTGCTCCCCTGCCACCCCTCACTGAAATCAGTGTGAATTTTACCCTCTGCTCACCCCCAGATCTGATTGTTGTCACTCCTCACTGAAATCAGTGTGAATCTACCCCCTGCACAACCCCCCTGCAGTGTCCAAGTCAGATCCCAGCCCTGTCTGGCACTACTCAGCCCAGTGGACAGCAAATTAAAATCCGTGATATGCAAAAAAACCCAAAATCAGTAAAACACAAGACAGTTACATATCAATATATCRCCTGCTCCTCTGTCAAAGCTAAGGAAACAAAAGAATGGGAAGCACCAGGACTGATCCCATCTCCTGGCTGGCCAAACTCCCAGCAGGGAGTTCTATGCAGTCACAACTCATTTCATTCATTTTTCCTYGCCCTGCTGCCTGCTCTCCTCAGTGCAGCTCCTACCTGCACCTCTCCTTTGCCCATGGGTTATTTTGAGCCTGATTTGAATACTGATAAATCACATCCCAGCCAGGCTTCTTAGCCTTACAYTTCTCTTTACATTTTACATTTCTCCCCTCACAAACTGTGGCTCAGAATCACATTTCCTCCCCCAAAACTCACACAAGCCATTCCATGTGTACACATGTGGCCATCACACCTTAGATGCAAAAACCCTTTTAATTTAAAAATCTATTTTATGATTTCATAAAACAATGGAGCTTTGGYAACACAGCTGAGGTGAAAATCCCTGGTATGGGATTTGCAGGCAGGAAAAGGCAGCTCCTGCTTTACAGAAGACAAAAGAAACAAGAGACAAAAGAAAAATAATCTTGCTTGGATCTGTTTTGTGGCTGGGAGGCAGAAGCACAGATGATGTGGTGTGAAACCCCAATAAAAAAGGGTCTTGTTGAGAGGTAAATCTTACAGCTCCTCCTGAGCTCCAGCTTCTCTTCCCTGCTTGGGCTGGAATATGGATCTGATTTCCCTGTCAGTCATCACCACACTTCAAGGATGAATTTAGATGTATTTAATTATAACTGTGGAAAACTGACAGGCTCAAACCGACTTGCTGAATTAGAACAGGAAAATTGTCAGTTTCAATGTAAAATTGAAATTATTTCAAATTATAATTGCAATAGTCTAGTCAATATTATGCCTTCCACATTTTCCTTTAAGAGAAAGAAAACCCCAGATACCAAAAAACCTGACTGAAGCACATCTTCCACACAGCACAGATCTTCAGAGAGAAATTCTTTGAGATTAGGAAAACAGAACAATTTTAGATCCTAGCTTTCAAAGCTACCCTTTGGCTTTTCACAGCAAAATTCCCCCAAGCTTCCCACCTTGCCAGGGATTCTGGACAATCCCACGAACCATCAGCAGGTCCTGGGCTGATGTGTCTGTGTCTGTCCTGCCCAGCAGCACCCAGGGACCCCGGGCACATCCCCAGGAGCAGAGCAGAGCCCAGGGCCCAGCCTGGAGGTTCCTTTTCCCACAGCCTTAATCCCATGGCTGGGTGTCCCCATGGGACCCTGCCCCACAGCCCAGGCTGCTCCTGGTGAGCAGAAATGGGGTTTTCCATGAACCCCAGGATCATGGAGTGCTTTGGGTTGGGARGSACCTTGGGGACCATCTCACSCCACCCTGCCATGGCAGGGACACCTTCCACTGTCCCAGGGGGCTCCAAGCCCAATGTCCAGCCTGGCCTTGGGCACTGCCAGGGATCCAGGGCCTSCCCACCCTCACAGGGAAGGATTTTTCCCAATATYCCACCTAAACCTGTTCTCTGTCAGTTGGAAGCCATTCCCTGTGTGCTGTCCCTTGTCAATCSTCCCTCTCCATCATGGCTGCAGCTCCTCCAGGCCCTGCAAGGCCACTCTGAGGCCACCCCAGAGCTTCTCCTGKCCAGGTGAGCARTSCCAGCTCTGCTCCATCCCTCTGCCCATCCTGAGCCTCCTCTGGWCCCTCTCCAGCAGCTCCTGCCCARGCTGGGGTGCAGTGGGGCAGCGCTGGAATGTGCCAGCATCACTTCAAGGGACTTCACCCAGACATCTGCCAGCAGCAGAGGCACAGGTGACACCGCCAGGGCTGTGGTGACAGCAGCCACAGCTGCCCCCAGCACCCACAGCTGCCCTTGGATCTTTCTTAATGAGCCTTGTGCTCCCTCTTTGTGTTTTGGGCCGAGTGGCCAGAGCTCCTCAGCACAGCCTGGTCTGGCAGGCAAAGACATTTCCAGTTCCTGGGCATACATGAATTGATTTTTTTTCCCCCTGCATTCTTCTTCTGCTGTTCCTGTAAGGCAGAGGTCCTTGGGCAGCAATATCCTCCTGTGATATTTCATGAGCTCCAGTTTCAATTGCAATGTCCTGACAGGCACAGCAAAAGTGCAAATTACAGCTACTCCAGCACCTATTGAGATCCTCAGCTGGGGCCACTGAGGACCAGCTGTAGYTTCCTGAGCCTCCTGTAGCAAAGTTTGAAAAAGAACTTCTAATTATAGTTGGAAACTTGGGAAGGAAGCAAAAATCAAAAACCCTTCCCCAGCTGAAGAAAGGAGAAACAATATCCATAGGAAAATAATTGTAAGAGATGCTGAACTTCTGCTTTATGTAACAGATAACAAATGAACCACAGGAAAACTGGCTTGGGCTCAAAAATGGGGATAGAAGCTCAGCACTAAGAAAACCAGCTAAACAAGTAGCAGCTCAGGAACCCATGGAGCTCCTTTTAGCTCAAATTATCATGGAAGGAATGGAAGCCCTGGAAAATGTCACTGCCATGGGCTCTGCTGTGTGTGTTGTGTCAGGAGAGCTCCAGCTGCTCCAGGGAAATTCTGCTCAGCCAGAGCTGGGCTGGGCTGCACTGAACAGGCACAGCAAGCTGAGGGAGAAAAGCCCTGAAATTCCAGTATTTGGGTGAAAAATAGATGTTATTTTTGTTTTTAAAGACACACAAGTGCCATTTTTTTCCCAGATTTATTCCTCAATCCAGAGGCAGAATTGCAAAGATAAGCAAAACCACCCAAATTCTAGGCCAGGTCTTTGAGCAGATCAAAGCTGCTCGTTGTGGCTGAGATTAAAAGCTGCTCTGAGATGAAAATCAATACACAATTTACAGACTGCATTTCAGACTACTCCTGCTCCAGCATTTGCCTTTCAACTCTYTAACAAAAGGCAGTCACACTCCACAAGGTTTGTCTCTCTTTCCCCTTCCCTTCATCAGGGTGTGTTAAAAAGGAAATTTTGTGGCTACACAAAGTCCTTCTTCTGTAAAAACACATTATTCTTCCCTGGAATTTGGGAAATTAGACCAACATTTTTTTTTTCCTTGCCTTAGTAAAAAATAGAGAAGCTCAATGGTTAATGCAATATCACAGAATCMCRGAATGGTTTGGGTTGGAAGGGACCCTAAAGCTCATCTCATTCCTCTCTTTTGACTACAAGCCAGCCACAAACAAATATTTTGCTTAGCCATGGAATCAGAGGCACACAGCACTTTTTTCCTCCCCTGGTGTTCAGATAATCATGGAGAAAATATTTTAATGGCCATGAAGAAACCATTAAGGGCTACTTTGGCACCAGGAATTCCAGCAGGGCAGGGCAGCACAGGGTACARCCGCCCTGAATGAATTTCTGCAGCAAATACAAATCCAAAATAAAACAAATAAAACGCTCCTYCTTCCTTAAAAAAAGAAAGAACACACTAACATCCTTTTGCCATYTACTCCACTATTCCATACAAATATTTTTTTTTCCTCCAAGAATCATCTTGTTTCACTAATTTAATTTGCATTGTTATTTACTTGCAGATTTCCAGAAAWTAGTGGAAATAGGGGCAGAGGAGTCAGCAGCAATAACAGGAACGATCATTCTCTAAAAGCATCCCTGAAACACTTCACATTTCAGGATTTCTGCTGGGTTCTGGCTGCTGGCAGGATCTGCTGAATGGGATTTATCCTCTGGGACAAAGGAGCTGCATCTCCACTCAACCTTTCTCCTTTGTAATCTCTTTAACTGCTTTGTAATTCTTTTTAGGAGCAGGTCGTTGTTTCAATCTGCATGGAATTACCAGCCAAGCCCACAGGAATTGTTCCTGTTTTGTCCTCCTGCTGCATTTCTGCTCTGTGTAGTGCAAATCAGAGACAGAAACCTCCAGTTCCAACCTTCTCCCTTCACCTGTTGCTCACCAAGTGCTTTTATGACTTTTATGCTTTTATTACTGAAAGTACAACAAGATTCCCTTCCCCCCCCCAAAATCCTCACTCTATGCCCCAAAAATGCTATTWATTGCAGTATTTCATTTTATAAATACCACCAACTATGTTTTCGTAGTAATAATTTCTATCACTTGTATTTCTCCAAAACCTGGATTACATTGCACAAACATGGAGATTTCAATGGTATCTCAATGACTTAAACTGCTTTTCAAACAGGAAAAAAAGTTAAAATACAAGAAATATCAACACAGGAACGTCTAATTTTTCAACTTGCTACTTAAACTGATTTAGCAGTTACATTAATTAGGTAATCCATTTAAGCAAAGCAGTCCCATATGCTTCATGTTACRTATGAGGAATAAAACGTACATGTATTTTCTGGGTCTTCAGGCAGTGCAAATCATCTGGCTTTTATTTCCTCCTCAGAACTCCGCTGGTTTTAACCAGTAAAAAACACACAGAGAGGCTTTGCTGGTAGGCAACTGCTTCAAGTGACTTATGGTGGGATGGCACTGGGAAATTCGAGCCGTGGAGCAGATTCTGAGCTGTTAGCAGCTCCATCTGCATATCCCCACAYCAGCCTTTGATAATTTTTACCGAAATCTAGATTTTTCAAGTACCTGTGACAGACTGAGAGGGTTAACAATAAATCATAAAGCACTCTTCTCAGCATGGAATTTTTAAGTACTTTCTTTGCTGATAAGGTTGAAGAGGAATTGTTGGGGTTTATTTATTCTGAAAAGTAAAGAAACTGCAGCGCCCACGAGCGTGGCTGGATCTCGGAGCTGTGGATGCGGTGGAGCTGCTGCTCAGAGMGGCTCCAAAGGCAGCAAGGGGTGGAAGGGGAAATTAATGAGGTGTGAAAGGCAAGAAGAGCCACGTGCCTGCGGATGGGAGCGGCTGCCCTTCAATACGTGGAGATAACTTCTCAAAACCACTGGGAAACGACTTGGCAATGCTGAGGCCGTGCGGTTCCCAGCGGGATTCTGAGGTGGAAGCGGGGCTCGGGGCCCGGCCGCACACCTGGACACGCTCACCTGCAGAGCCACCCCCTCTGACCCCCCCAGCTGGGCTGGAATGGGATTGACTCCCTGCTCAGCTGCTCTGCACCCCCGGTTATCCATAAAGGAACAGAGTTTATTTAATTGGTGTGCGAGGAAAGAGTGAATTACTGAGTTTTGTTCCAAATTCTCTAGAAATCAAGCTCAGGAGCTGCATTTTGTTACATTCTGTTAAACAGCTAGATTTTGTTAAGAAGTTCTCACCGGAGATTTCCTCTCTTTAGGAAGGGCTGCAACCTCCAAAATGAGAGCAAGGATGGGTTCTGTACRTTAAATAATCAATAAGGCCCAGCTCAGGAGCAGAAGGGGCCAAATGTAATTCTGATTTAATAACTTCACTGCAGCTTAAGTGCCTGCCCCTTTCTGGTGCTTTTCCCAGCCAATCACTATTTTAAAATTAAAAATAAGACAGAAAAAAAATCCCTATATATATTTAATTATTAATAAATAACTGCTCAGGGTATATCAAGTCAAAGCAATGCCTCTGCTCAAGAACACAGGACCAGAAAAGAGAGAATATGATGGAAACGTTCAGATGGAAAAGGATTCTACCATGAATAAGGCATTTCTACAATTTCAGTTGTTGGAAATTGCTGCTGAAAAGATCAGAAATATGGGTTCATATTTAAAAATGCAGAGGTGGTTTCTAAGACTTTATCATCCTGTGGATAGGAACACATAGCCAGGACATGGATTTTTTTTATCCCTTTCCAACACATGAACTGTTCTCTTCTTGTAAAACATTTCCTGGTGTCCCCCAGAGACCCCAAACCTCTCCAAGAATCCACAATCCCCCTACACTGCTGCGTTTTGTCCTTTCCAAGAGCCTACATTTGGGTTCCTTGCAGCAACAACTCCCCCAGGGCTTGTTGGAGACACAAAATCCACCAGGAATTCCCCCAGAGCCTGGGCAGAGTTTGTCCCAGACCTGGCAGGGACCAGCACCAGAGCACCCCTGCCTGATGATGCTCACACAAAGCCTCTCCTGTAAATCCACTTTTTGGGGCCAGGGCAGGACCAAACCCCCAGAACTATTAACCATCATCCAGAGACCTTTGGAAAGAATTCCTTATTTTTCTTTTCGTTGTATTTAAACTTTGCAGCTTCTACAGAGCCACACTTCCAAGTCAGAGCTGGAACACGGGTTCACCCCCCAATTCAAAGCCACTCATGAATATTTATTGTCCCTTCAGTCCCGACCTCCCCCAGGGCAATTCCAGCCCCCTTCCCAGTCCATACCTTCACCATTCGCTGCCGGGGGAGGGCTCTGAACAAACACCACGGATCCATTTGTAATACCATCGGGAGACTCGGAGAGAGGCTGAAATAACAAAGAACAGAGAGTTTAGGACATCAAAGGGGTGAAAACTGCACTGGCAGCAGCCAGGGGAGGTGGGACGGGGTTGCTCACCTGGTAACTCTTCACTGTGCAGGCGTTGTCATCCTGAGCTTCCTCTGGCACGCTCAGGTTATTCCCCATAGCTCCTGCGAGGTGGAGGAGAGACAAACCCCAAATAACCCTTTCTCTGTCATTAATATGAATTCACTGCCAATTCTAGTAAAGAGCCAGCCAATAGGGGCAGGTGTTAAAATCCCTAAAACCCCACCCAGGGCACCTGCCCCATCCTCAGCCTGCCCCAAGCCCATCGTGCTCATCAGGGCTCACAGCTGCTCCCAAAAATGGCACGAGCCAACAAACTTTTCTTGTTTGAAAAAGATTTCAAACAAGATTTCTGATTCCCAGCCCCTGCAGCCTCCTGTGGGTGCAGATCTCCTCATCCAGGTGAGTTGTCTGGAGCTGATGCAGAGCAGGGGCCACAGGCTCTGAGCTCTGGCAGACTTTGCTCCAGGCGATCTCAGCCATTTCCTAAAATCCAGTTTATAATTCTCACTGAAATAAAACACACACAGCAGCCATGTGGAATTTCAAAACATTTTCACTCACAGGAACTCTCTCAAGGAAAGACGGAGATGAACAGGAGGGGCTTTTAGCTAAAAATGGGAAAACTTGCTACACAATCCCAAATATGATCCCAAAACACCAAGCTCTGTTCTCTGCTGTGCTTATGGAGAGAATGGAGCTGGGGCTGCCCCTGGCAGTGCCYGAGGCCAGGCTGGAGCAGCCTGGGACACTGGAAGGGATGGGACAGGACGAGCTTTAAGGTCCCTTCCACCCCAAACCCTTGTACAATTTAGAAAACATCCATGTGTGCTACTTCTGCCCCATTTTGAAGAAAAATGACAGGTCACTGCCACCTATAGACAGATGTGAGCAGCGGCAGTGATGATCCAAGCACAGAATGGCTCAGAGTGGCAGCTGATGGCACAGCTGTGCCCCCGTGCCAGCTCCCGCAGCTGACTGTCCCCGTGTGCCTCCAGAGCTGACAAACAGCAGCTCCAGCCCTGCATTCCCATGGAATGGGTTTTTTGTTTTTCCCAGAGTGCTCAGGCCCCTGTTGGTGTGCTCAGATCCATTTTTCTCTCATTTGATACACCGTGGCTTAAAGCTGGAGTTATTCAATGTGAAGGCAAATAAGGGAACATAAAGGAGCTCTCACGATGTGGTTTTGGAGTAGTTAATCAGGGAATTGCAGCAGAATTTGGTCGGAAGGGCCCTTGGAGATCACCCAGCCCCTGCCCAGGCAGGGCCACCTGGGGCAGTGACACGGGAACTCAGCCAGGTGGGTTTGGGGTGTCTGCAGAGAGGAGATCCACACCCTCCCTGGAGCTGTGCCCGCACTCTGTGGGAAGAACCTCCTCGCTTTGTGAGAGAAAATGTGACAAATTTAYGGGAGAAGATGGATTTGGAGGGCTGAGAGGGGAAAAGAGATGATTCTGATACAAGAACATTCTTCAAAATGAGAGGAAAGCCCCTAAAAGTCAGGAGGAGCTGCAGTAATTCCTGTCCTGAGGTTTCCTTCCTAGGTGCAGGTTTTCCACCCAGTTCCAAGGGTATTCTCCTTGTGGGGGCTCCCTCAGGCCAGCTGGAATCCAGCCTGACTGGTTCCAAAAGGAACGTGAACTACCAGCTTCTACAGCTCTGAAACAATCCCTTTCCCAAATTATGCCTCACTGCTTCCATTGTAATGCAGAAAATAATTCAAAAGSAAAATAAATGCATTTTTAATTGGTTTTAATGCTGCGTGCACCATAGTGTGCCAAGTTCAAGGCTTGGGAAAATCCTCCTTTTTCACTCTCTCAAAAATCATTAGTTTGGTCCTGGCAGAATGGGAAAAGCTTTGAAAATATGAGAGAAAATTATAGCAAAATCTATGATCTGCTGTGTGCTGCTAAAGGCAGCCAAGCCTCCCCTCCCTGATGTATTGACCAGCCTGGAATATTGCAATGGGAATATTGACATGGGAATATCACCCATGTCTGTAAATGCCAAAAGCCCACAATTAACTCCCCCCTAAAACTTGCCATATGTTGCATTTAAACATCACAGAAAACAATCAATTTCCCTGCCCTTGGAACCCAGCTGAGCTCGAGGACACGGCCACGTCCAGGTGGAAAAGGAGAATTTTCAGCTCTGATTGACGTGGAGCGAAGAAAGGGCTGCTCACAGCCCAGAGGTCAGAAATTCTKCTTACCTGGAGAGCGGCTCTGCCTGGTCCTGCAGGGAGAGGCACCCGGGACAGGGCAGGGGAGCAGGGCAGGGGCTCCGGGCCCGGGCAGAGCTGGGCAGCAGCAGTGGGCACGCAGGGCCAGCCGGGCTGGGACAGCCGGGATGAGTCACTACAGCAAACAAGGAACACCCAGGAGCACCTGGGAGCCAGCCTGGCAGGGGCTGGGCACGCAGGACAGGCTGCCTCGCAGCCCTTCGGGCGCTCGGACACTTTGATACAGCTCCTTCRGCCGCTCCGCGCTGGAGCCAAGCGGGGAAAGCGGAATAGCTCAAACATTCACAGCCGGGCTCTCAGGGAGGGGACAGCTTCACGATGCCACCAGGCGAGCGAGCTGTCCCAGAGTGGCTGGGGAAAGGCTCTGCCACAGAGCTGTGCCCCCMTTCTGCAGGAAAAGCCAGGGCACTGTGGGGAAAGGCAGAGCTGGTGCTTTAAAACACAAACACARAAAGTGAGACTGGCAGGAGCTCCCRAGATCCTTGGGCAGGGGAGCACAGGCAGGACTGCTGGAGCASAGCAGCAAAAAGCAAGTGCGAAAATGCTTTTGTGAGAGCGAAAGCCAGGAAAAGCCAAACCAGCAGAGCAGAGCTGCACAGAGGGAAGGAAGGAGATGAAGGRTGGGAAGGATCTGCAGGAGTTACCTGGGGCAGAGAGGACAGGACAGCCCCTGGGGGCTGGAGCTGCTCCAGGTGATGGGTGTGCTGCTCCAGGTGATGGATGTGCTGCTCCAGGTGATGGGTGTGCTGCTCGCCCAGCCCTGAGCGCTGTGCCCCGTCCCTGCTGTGCCCCGGAGTCGCGCAGGGAGCGCTCACAAACCCTGGGCGCAAACACAGCCGGGGTGGAGCAGCCCCGTGCCCCTCCCAGCCCTCCCCAGGTGTTTTCTCAGCTCTCTGGCCGCCCAAACCTGCTCCAAGGCCCTTGTGGGTCCCTGGCCCTGGGGCAGCCCCTCACCACCTGCTGCGGCAATGGTGACATTGTGCCCCCYTCCCAACGCGGGCTTYCCCCAAAATGCAGAAAAACCCGAAGTTCTTTTACTGGCAGGACTGTTTGYTGTGGTCAGTGTGGTTCCTAATGCRGAGTGTGCAGCCTGGGTGGTTCCTCATCCCCCTGCACTGACCAAGTGCTGCTATTTTAAAGCCATTGTCACCGTTTGTGCTCCCTCAGGTGAGTCMCGGAGCTCACACTGGGGGTGTCTGCAGCAGGGAGAGCTTTTTGTTCTCAGTTTTCACACACCTCAGCCAATTAAACCTGCCTTTGCAAAGGTTTCCACAGGCAAGCAAAATAGCAAGAAAAAATTCCCGATTTTATGGTTTGAAAGGAACACCATTGACTTGCTTGCATCATCCAGCTGGCACTTTTATTTCAGAGTTGCTTTATGGGTTTGGGTATAATTCTGTTATTAATCATGACAAAGAGAGGAAAACAGATTTGTCAGAAGGGTTGTGCTGGCTGGGGAGGGGCTCAGGTGTTTCAGGGGTGATGAGGAACCTGCAGGGGTGGAACCAGAGCAGGAATCTGCACCCAGCACCTCAGCAGGGCGTGGGAAGGGAGGGGATATCCTGATTCCCTCCTTTCTTCCAGCACGGGGTCAAGCATCTTTCTYATTTTCTCCTTGGTGCAAATCCCTGTCTGCTACGAGCTCGGGTGACATCCCACCAGTCCAGTCTCAAAGTTCCATCCTCAGACAGGATCTGAYTGAGGAATGGTCCCTGGAACAGAACTGATCCCTGGGCTGGGGCACAGGATCCCAGCCTGGCTGTGAAACCCCTCACCCATGCARTAATGCTGGACTAATTGTCTTTTTACTTTTTGGTCTTTCTCCCCTGGTTAAAATATTATTGTGAAGTGRTTTTGAAATGCAAGATGTAAATATTTAATTCCAGAAATGCTTCATTTCTGTAAGAGAAGCTCATTACACTCAGTATAAATTTGCACTATATTTTGCCTTCCATGGATCTATTTGCTCCCAAAATGTCTTCAAATTCAGCCTTAAAACCTTAATATTCATCATGAAGGAAGTAATTTGGATTATAATGTCCTTCACCTGTGAATATGAGAATTACAGTGCTCCTTTTCCTCCAAAAGAGGCTTTTCCTTGAAYTGAGCCATCACAGGGAGCTTGATCCTGATTAATTTTTCCCAGTTGTATGGACAATGAACCATCCATTCTTTGAGGTGTCTTTCAGCTCTTTAATATTCTTTCCCAGTAATTTCAAAGCCATCCCATGTTTCAATCAAGGACAGACCAGAKGGGCACACGGTGAGTTTTATTTTACCAAACTGGGAATTATTTAGCTGGGTGGCAGCCACAGAAAATCTTCTGCAAAGCACAGGAAACTGCGCTGCTTTCMTGATTTTCCATCCCTCAAAACGCTATTTTTTCTTTCTAAAAATCTCCAATGAAGCTGTCACCAAATAAATCTTCCTCCCCTGCAGGAAATGCTCAGCTCGTGCATCTGACAGCTGCATGAAACTTCCTGCTCATCAATGGCACAGAGCTCCAACAATTATCAATGATTAACCAGCTTCTTTATGACTGTCCAGAGCCAAGAGCATTCAAATATTGACAGTGGAGGAGCAGATGAGTCCTGGTCYGTGTCTGCCCCTGCCACACGTGCTCTGGAGATGCTGCTGGGTGGGCTGGAGCTGAGGGTTTCCATCTGGCTGCTGCYGCCAAGGTTCATCCAGCAGCAAACCCCCCTGGCAGGGAGGGCAGAGGGAACCTGCAGGAGAGCAGCTGAGCAAAAAGCAAAATCAGGCATAGCTCCAGTGGAATTCTGRCATTTGGAACAARRTATAAACCGGGCTTTGACTCAGCTTTGATGTTTCTCTCASAAGAGGATGCATGGAGGGAATCATGGATTCTTTCAATGGCAGAGCCCAGCATTTGCATGGATTGATGGATGCTGGATCCCGGGCAGGCAGAGCTGCCTGAATCCCAGGTCCAGCCCTGCCCTTCTGAGATCCACAGGGTTTGTTCACCTGAGCCTGCATTCCTGCATTCTGAGTGACCCTCTGAGGGTCCCCCTGTCAGTTCAACCTTCTTAGAGGAGGTTCCCAAAAACCTGAGGCAGTGCAGTGCCTGATGCTGTCACACAGCTGGGGCTTCCCCACCTGACAGACCCCAAAATAAGGTGCTGGCACTCCAAAATTCCCGATATCCATTACAAATCCATGATGCTGGGGACAGACACGAGCTGGAAGCTGGTGCAGAGGTGAAGTCATGCCCATCACCACCCACATCCTCCTCTCTGGGGGAGCAGGTGCTGCCTTGAGCTGCAGAGGGAAAGCACAGCTGAACTGGTGCTCCTGCAAACCTGCAAAGCCTGGCTCAGWGCTCCGGGGAAAGCTCTTTCTGCTGAAGTTCTGCTGGAGTTCTAGGCTGGATTGGACCTGGCTCCTGTGCAGCTGGTGGTTGCCCCAGTGGTGTTTTCAGCCGGTTGGGTGTCCCTGCTGTCTCTCACAGAGCTCCCGTTAATGGTTGGCTCTGTCTGTGTTTCACCGCCGCGGTCTGAGTGGGCAGTGCAGAGGGGAGAATGATTGCTCCAGCGCAGGAGCAGCACCATCCTCATTATCTCCATGCTCCCTGTACCTCTCAGCAGGCCCTGGGTCAGGCTGCAGCCCCTTCTGTGCTCTGGCTCTGCAGCAGCTGCCCCAAGGCCAGAGGAATCCCTGCAGATCCGCACTCTGGCTCACACACTCCAGCTGGGAAATGGGAAACATTCCCTCATTCTGCTTCCAGAGATGCCTGAGCAGCGTTYTCAATGGTATTTCAGCCTGGAGTTCCTGCAGACTGTGAGTCCCAGTGCTGGTGTGGGAAGGGAGCTGCTGGTGTGACTGYCTCTTCTTCCCCCATCACAGAAACCCCCCAGGTTCCTGCTGCCACTGTTCTTGTGGTTTCAAAGAGGGAGGATTACAGACTCTACTCCAGCTATTTCTCCACGTGGGAGCTTCTAGAACAGATAAAAGGTTCCTGTGTCAGGACTGAGACAGAGAGTTATTGTAGACGTGGTGCCTCAGTGGGTGGAACAGGCATTTGAGCCACAATTACTCTCCTGTAGGAGCACTTGATGTCTCCATCAAATATGCAGTGATGATAACAATACAATGTCAAATATTCACTTCCTTCTGCACAGCCTGGGTCACCGCTGTCCCCAGCAGGCTCTGCTTTGGGCCCCCAGCTCTGCTTTCCCATCAGTGCTTCCCCTTGCCAAGCCTGAAATATGGACAATTTAAGGAGCTGCTGCTACTATAAAGAAAAAGAAGTAAAAAAAAATCTTCTTGTATTTAATTTTTTCCTTGAGTGAGGAAGTAGCAGGCACATGAGCAGGGAGCTGCAGCAGGGGCAGATGGATTTTGGGGGTGTTTACCCACGTGGGTCAGCTCTAGGATGTTCTCCTGTGCTGGCACGAGGCTGAGCCCGCTCTGGTGGGATGTGCAGAGCTGGGAAGGGCAGAGTGCCCACAGCCAGGTGTGTCCTGGCCWGTTCCTGCTGCCAGCTGGACACGGGTGAGGCCATGGCCACCTCCTGCCCCTCTGTCAGGTGCTGCTGGGAAACCTTTGTTTCCCCACCCTGGTGCCTTTGGCCTGAGGGAAGAGTCCAAATTTTCTTCTGTTTTCTTTGGACTTCTCCCAAGAAAAGGCATCAGTGGCCTCGGGCACCTTGTCCTGGTGCTTCCTTCTCACCAGGATCACCTGGGAGAGCTCTCCCTGCAATTCCARCTGTGAATTCCTGCAGCTGCCCTGGAGCACGGGGTTAAAGCTCCTCTTCAGCACAGGAGAGCCTCCTCAGGTCACTGCAGGATTAGGGCAGCTGCAGCCAGTTTTTCTCCCTGGAAAAAGATGATTTGCTATGATTTGATGATTTGATATATGATTTGATTCTGCCAGGTGGAAACGCAAGGATGGATATCCCTGATGCAGTCCACTGAAGGGATAGAAKCTTTAAAGCTATGGGAGGAAACATTAACCTTAGTGAGGGATAGGAATTTGATATCATTTTATTGCTGCCACTGGGATATCAGGCAGGAGCTGTGCCAGCCCCTGGGATGTGCCTTTCCCTTTCCGTTTCCCTTTCCCTTTCCCTTTCCCTTTCTTTCCCAACTCGTGTGAGCTCCGTGACCCCGCCGGCTCACTCAGCGCTGCTGAGAGCCAGAGCTTCATTCCACAATCCCTGAGCAGCCTGTGCTCCAGCACAGCTCCCYGGCGAGCAGGGACACTGCAGCAGGGACACTCCTGAGCAGGACCTGACCGCGCCCCCGTGGCCAAGGCTTGCCACTTACGCTTCCCACATAACCCTTCATTTCCCCCTTTATTTTACCCACTTGTAAAAAGCAATTAGAGCTTGAAATCTGACCACATTCTCAACATCAGCTGGCTGAGATGGCCAGGAGGGGAATTCAGGGATKCTCCGGGATGCTCAGGGAAATACAGGGATGTTCCTGGAAGCTCAGGGATACCCATGGAAGTTCCGGGATGCTCAGGGAAGTTCCAGGATGCTCAGGGAAGTTTCAGGATGCTCACAGAAGTTCCAGGAAGCTCAGGGATACCCATGGAAGTTCCAGGATGCCCGGCAGCCCGTCAGCAGGTGGCAGCGTTAAACCGCAGGAGATTCTCAGTGCACTCAGCTGAGCCCGCCGTTTTCACTCCAAAACTCCTTCCTTCCTTTCCCTTTCCTTTCCTTTTCCTTGCCTTTTTCTTTTTCTTTTTCCCCTTTCCTTTCCTTTCCTTTCCTTTCCTTTCCTTTCCTTTCCTTTCCTTTCCTTTCCTTTCCTTTCCTTTCCTTTCCTTTCCTTTCCTTTCCTTT
>JACDOX010000060.1:588115-599842 GCA_014549065.1 Cardinalis cardinalis
ATGGGACAATGAACTGCAAGGKGCAAATGGAGCAGAACTGATCCCAGGGACAGACCCCGTGCCCGSYSGTGCATTTTGGGGCCATTTTGGTTCATCYTGGGTGCAGCCCTGGCYGGGCTCTGGTGCTGCCCAAGGTGGATCCATGGAGGAGATCCTTTGGATAAATCCCTGCTTYATTCTKTAGCTCCATCCAGCCTCAGCTCTAGCTCAGCCTGCACAAAGGCATCACCAAAGGGAATTCTGCTGAAAAGAGTGTTTAGAGAAGCCACACCATGATAAAATACATCTATTTATACTGCCTTGTGAACATTCTGCAGCTCTGGTGCATCACCCAGCTGCTAAAATGGATTATCACTCTACCAAGGAAGTAGCTCAGAGATTCAGAGACCTCAGAGTCCAGTGGGGTTTTTTCCACCTTTAATAGTGTCCAATAAAAGATAAAAGGTGGGAAGTGTTTTCCTGCAGATCAGCAGTTGCTGAAAGCCAGGGCAGTGCTCTTACTCATGGGCAAGCCTGATAATCCCACAAACTCACTCATCCATCCTCCACGAGGAATTTATTCCAGCCCAGATCACTCAGTTCATTGCTGGTAARAAGGAGGAACAACCTTTTGCAATCTGTTCCTCCCAGCCAATCCTCCTTTGCTACTGGCTTTTTCCTACCAGGTTGCCCAAGAATATTGAAGAAAATTCAGGGAGACTTYTTCACACCACTGACTACCCAATGTTTTTGCTGGCAGCAACAAACCCGGGCTTGAAAGTTTGTGCAATGTGGAGATGGGATGGGTGGGTGGGGGAATAACTGAAAATGCAGAAGCAGACTCAGGGTTTAGGGTGTGGGATTAGGGTGCTTCTGCTTTGGGTGAGCCAGAGAGGGAGAGTAAAAGAGACAGAAACCCAACACAGAAGCAGTTCCAGCTGAAGATTCTCAGTGGAACTGTAGAGAAATGGGTTTGGGAGATAATTTCTCTAAATTTGTTCATGGTGAAGGGAGAACAGTGGCTACAAAGATTTTTGCATCTCTGAATATTTTCAGTGCAAACAAAGTGGTCTTGACTCAAGCCCTGCTGGACAAAATGTCCACAATTTTCCTTATTGACAGTTCTGGCTGAAAACACAGCAATTAACACACAGCATTAATGACAGCTTCTCTGCTAGAACAAACTGCTCGAGGTAAAGGCTCATGGAGCTTTAATGATCTCTCTGGAAAATGGAAATGGTCATTTCCAGCACAGCCAGCCATGATTCTACCATTTTAACCATCACTGCCAAACCAGGAAATATTATTGTGCTCTGAACTGCTCAGAGCTGCTGGAAATCTTGCTCTGAGTGTGCCTGTGACAAAGAATATTTAACTTGTGGCAGCAGGCAAGAGCAACCAGTCATTCTGTTTTATTATTTGTCTCAATCCTGCCCAGTCTGGTAAATGTAAAAACAAAGAACACTTTATTTCTCAAGTTATCATAAATATGGATTAGTCCTTCCAACCTTACAGGAAAGCTGAGGGTGCTGTGGGATCAAAAAGAGGGGAAATCCACATGAGCTTAGAGAAAAGCTGGCATTTCTCACTAGTAAACATGATGTGGAGTGGGATGATCAAAGCTGCTGCATTAGTTCAAATATTATCCTTGGAGCAGAGCCACGACCACTCCGTTCTGTTTCTGACTTAACCTCTCAAGGAAAGGTCCCATTACTCATGGGGTGTCTCACCCTGCTCTGCCTCTCCTGCTGTTTCCCTGCTCCATCCCGAGGTCCCACAGCTGCAATGWGCTGCTTGCCCCCACTCTGACACCGACTCCCTCTTGCTGCATTTTTGGGTCACATCCTGACCCTCATTGTCTTTACAAAGTGTCTTAAAATTACCTGGATCCTTTATTTCTTCTGGCACCATCATTCTGCTCTGCTTTTCAGACACAGAGCAGTTTCCTAGCAGGGTAATATTTGGGAATTCTGGGGAAATAATTGGGAATTCTGCATCCCAGCTGAGCCTGCATCCCTGTCCCGGGGGCTGCCCTGAGCACAGCCCTGTGCTGCCCTTCCCTCCATCCCTGGAGCCTGCAGGGAGCAATCTGGGGCAGTTTGGCCCCAGTTCAGCCCTGAATGGTTTGGGCTGAAGGAGCCTTAAAGCTGATCCCATCCCACCCCTCCATGGCAGGGACACCTCCCCCTGTCCCAGGTGCTCCCAGCCCTGCCCAGCCTGGCCTTGGGCACTGCCAGGGATCCAGGGGCAGCCCCAGCTGTGCCAGGGCATCCCCACCCTGACAGGGAACAACTCCATCCCAATATCCCACCTAACCCTCCTCTCTGTCATTTGAAGCCATTCCCTGTGTCCTGTCCCTCCATCCCTATAAATTCTCTCTCCATCTCTCCTGCAGCTCCTCCAGGCCACACTGAGGTCCCCCCAAAGCTTCTCCAGGCTGAACAATCCCAATTTTCCCCACCTCCCCTCAGAGCTGGGGGCTCCCAGTGTCCCAGGCTGGGGACATTTCCCCTGCAGGAGCCGCCAGCCGGGCTGTGTCCCTCCTGCCCCCATCCTGGCAGGTCCTGGGCTGCATTTTGTGGTGTCTGGTTGAAAGTGGCTCTGGCTGAAGGTTTCCCCCTCACCCCCTGCCCTGGTGCTGGTTGCTCATTAAACCCCTGCTATTAATAGCAGGGCMCAGGGTGGGTGCAGGTTCAGCCAGTGCGTTCTCCTGCCGAGGCATGCCAAAAATAGACTCACAAAAGTCCAACCCTGATGAAACTTTAACTGTCCTTAGTGACAAACCCCACATACTATACTAACTAACTGATCCCTGACACTCACCTCCGAATTCCTCACAAGCTGTGCAATAAATGTGTTAAAAACCCCATCAGCTGTCTATATTTAATAATTTTTAAATATTTACGTTATATTTACAATATATTTTTATATTTACATTATATTTACAATATATTTTTATATTTACAGTATATTTTTATATTTACATTATATTTACAATATATTTTTTATATCTACAATATCTCTTTTGGCTGTATTTCCAAATTAATACATATATTTTCTTTTCCTGCTTTTCACCTAATAAAGTGAAATGAGGCTTCCTCACAAGCTGTGGAATAAATGTGTTAAAAACCCCATCATCTGTTTATATTTATTTTTTATGTATTTACATTATATTTACAATATATATTTTTTATATTTACAATACTTCTTTTGGCTGTATTTCCAAATTAATACATATATTTTCTTTTTCTGCTTTTCAGCGAATAAAGTAAAATGAAGCTTCCTCACAAGCTGTGGAATAAATGTGTTAAAAACCCCCTCATTTGTTTATATTTATTTTTTATATAGTTACATTATATTTACAATATATTTTTTATATTTACAATACCTCATTTGGCTGTATTTCCGAATTAATACACATTTTTTTCCCCAGCTTTTCAGCAGAGGAGGTGAAATGAGGCTTGAATGTATTTTATGAATGGGTGATGGGCACGACTATTAATGTCGTATTTATGATTTCTGTGCAAGCTGAGGAGATGGTGGAGTCCTGCACAGGCTGCTGSAAGGGCTCAGGAGGTTTCCCCAGGACCAACATTGCCTGATGAGTCTGGCTCTCATGCCAGAYAAGCCAAGCTCTATCCCTGGATTAACAACTGAAAAGAAATCAGTTTTCTCTGTCTGTACAACAAGAGCAGCAAGGTAGAAATGGCTGCATTTTTCTGAAAATTTCAGTGCTATCCATGCACCAAAAAGGTTCAGCTTTTGGCAGAAGTGAAGTTTTCCAGCTCAGACCAGGATTGTCCAAGGTTTTCACACCATTTAGAGGTGCTGGCTTGGGCCTGCTGGTGCTGTGCCTGGAGGTGTTTGGGAGGAGCTGCTTTCTAAAAATCAAAACATGCCATGAGACTGAGGTGGTKTCATGAAATGCCCTTTCAAAATGAAAATGAAGAGTTGTTGACATAATGATGATGTTGAGAACTACGGGTTGGGAGCTTCACTGGAAGAAAAATCTTTGTCCTGGAGGAAATTCTTCCAACAGCCCTGCTAATGTTAAAGACAACTCCAAGTTCTCCAGAAGATTCCTTCCCATAGGATTTCCATCCAGCTGATGTGTTTTCTCTCTCCAAAATTTTTGCTAAAAAACCACCTTTGCTTCAATAAGGTTTTCAAGCACAGAAGAACTTTAAATTTCAGGATTCTAGAAAAATAGCAAACCTGATTCCCACTGTCCTTCAGCACAGGCAGTGTGGGGCTCCACAGCACAGCCCTGACACTGTGTGACCCCCACAACGTTATTTCCACATCTCTCTTTGCCCAGGGGCTCTGATTTCCCCAGGAATTCCAGGTTTTTTCCCCTGGATGCCATTGACTTCTATAAATAGCACACTCCTCTCTCTCCATGCCACAAATCCTTTTTGACAAAAAAATAAATATTTCCCAGTCTGGCACCGCTCTGGGCGCCAAGCACAGCCCCAGAGAGGCTCGGGGGAAGCAGCAGCTTCCCCAGGGGATGTTGAATATGCAAAAATCCCTCCGTGCTCTGTGTTTGAGGGCACCTGCCAGAGCCCTGCAGCTGGATCAGAGCACAGATCAAACATCTGGCACCAGCCGCGTCCCTCCCTGCCCAGCTCCTCCTGCAGGCAGCACATTGTGCTATTTTTAAACCTTTCTCCCATTCATCTGGCTCCACACACAAATCAAACTTCCCCCAGTGCTGTGGTTATCTCTTGCCTCACAGCTGACTCTGGTTCTTCAGGCAATGAGTTTCCCTTTCCGTTCTGCCTTTGGGCAAGAGGAGCTGTGCAGGGCTGTGAATCAACTGCATTTGGAGCTCCTGTCCTGTCTGGAACGTGTCCTGGGGCACACCTTCCCTTGTCTTCCTTGCCAGCCTTCCCTCAGAGCCTGGCCCTGTGCTGGGAAGTTGTTTTGCCACTGTTCAGCAGCAAAAATATCTTTTGCAATTAGTTCTTTTCTCCTTCCAAGCAGGAGGGAAGTTCCTGAGAAGTTCTCATGTATCCAAAGTGAAATTTTAGCATTTAGAACAAAAAAACTAAAGTCCTGCTGGTTTTGGGTGGCTTAGTTACACTTTAATATTTAAGAACCTGAGGGATTGCACCCCAAAATAGATGAATCAGCACCTGAAGTTCTCTTAGGAGAGACCTTTGGGATCTTCCTGGTTTCTTTGCCTACACATAGGGTTGGTCTTGCCCTTCCCAGCCCCAAGGTCTCATCCCCAGACGCAAATTGGTGCCACATTGCTGCTGTTGACTGCAGCAATTCTGCAGCCAGGAGTGAGTCAGAGCAGCCCTGTGACCCTGCTAAAACCAAGCCTGCACAAAAAGGTTTTTGTCAGGATCAAAGTCCCAGGATCCTGCTCACGAAAGGGGTGAAGGACAAGGGCTCATAATCAGCCTGTCAACCACAAAGTTCCTTTTGTGGGGGAGCACCTTCCCTGGGGAGGTGCAATCTGCACAGGGCTTTTATTGCAGGCGAGCAAACCACACCTGAAAAATTCCCCCAGCTCCCAGCAGGGACCAGTTCTCTCMATTTCAGGAGAATTTGACTCCCAGTGACCCCCATTAACTACTGCCTGTGGTGGCTAAATGAAAGCATCATCTATAAATAGATTCATAAATAGATCAATAAATAAAACATCCTTACAATTATGGGCTTGAGTTCTTATTGTAAGTCTATGGCTCTTTCTGGCCCCAAAAATCCTTTTTCATCTGCACACAAATAGGTATTTAACAGACAGGTGGGATGCACCACTCATTCTGGAGCTAATAAACCTGATAAAATGATATTTCACTACCCTGCCAATGTTTCCCTCAGCCTGCGCTTCTCATCACCCCTTCCAGGAACACTTTGGGGTGAGCTTTGAAATATTAMATTTTTGTAGGAAAACCGAATGCCTGATCTCTTATGGAGCCAGCTTCCCTTGGTATGTCCTGAATCACAGAATCACAGGTTAATTTAGATTGGAAAAGATATCCAAGGGTCCAACCTCTGCCCAATGTCCACCTTGTCCCCTAACCCAGAGCCCKGAGTGCCTCCCCCAGTGGCAGTGGAAGCTCCCAGGAAGAATGTCCAGGGTGTCCAGTTACTTGAGAATTTTGTATCATCGCCTGCATWTAAAATATCTCCTGGTTTTCCTCTGTGTTTATTTCATTTTAGTGGAGCGTGCTTTGAAGCTTTTCACTTGTGTTGAAATCCTGACTGTCACAAGGAGCGTTAAAACTTTTCCTTCCTGTTCTTTCAACCACAGCCGGAGGGAAGACAGGATTCTGTCAGAGCACCAAAACTGAGCAGAGCAGGCGGGGATGATCCCAGTTATCCTGTTTTTCTGCCCAGAATCTTGCTCCCAAGCTCCTCCTCGTCCTCCTTCTGCTCCCRTTGACCATGGCCAGAGTTTGGGCCCCGGCTGGGTTTTCTCCTGTGCCCCGCGGTGGCGCGGACCCGCGGCCCTGCAGCGCGAGCAGCGGGTCCGGGGCCTGCAGGCCGAGCCGGGGTGGCCCTGCCGAGCCACCCAGGCAGGGCTGGCCTTTGCCCACGGCTGAGCTGGCTCCTGGCTGACCCCTGAGCACATATCTGGGACCTTTGCCCTGGGGAAAAATGGGACAGAGCCCGGCTCGGGCATTGCCCTCACCTGTAGGGCTGCCCGTGGCTCCTGCTGGTGGAACTGGATAGCAAGAGGGGATTTTTGAGGCAGCTTGGAAGCCTGGATAAGTGAGCCCATTCTGCCTGAGGCTTCTCAGACATTTCGTTTCCATGATTTCCATTAAATCTGGAGAACCTTTTTCCCTTCTTCACCTTGAGCCAGCCCCAAGCTGCTGGAACTCCACCTGCCAGCACACCTGGAGCATTCCCTGCTCCTCTATCTCCTGTTTTCCTGTGGAGCACAGTTCACCACAGCATGAATCAGATGAGACTCTGATTTCCATTCCTGAGCTGATAGCGGAGGGTAAAGTGCCACGGACGTGCAGATTCCAATTTGGGGTAATTTTTGTGCTCCTGCCTCCCCTTTATTGCCCTGCTGCTGTCCCTGGCTGCAGTGCCCTCCCTTCCCTTCTCCCTTCCCTTCCCACTGCCTGGAGTTCACCCAACCCTTGGAAAATGAGAGGCAAAGAGTTTGAACTTGTTGAGAGGAACATGCCCAAGGAAGCAGAGGATCATTTTCCCTGATTATTAAATGCATTCCTTTCCACACTTGTTTTGACATTGTCCCTCGGAGAAAAATATTTTGTTTTATGGAGAGGCCTCGTTGGTGCTTTTCCTGTCAGGGATTGTTGCTCCATAAGTGTTCAGCTCCATCCAAACCCTACAATGTAAAGTTCTTTAAAATTCCTTCTGGATCCAAGTCCTACAGATGAGGTTTGACTTATTAGGTTGTTCCAAAGCCTGAAATATCACACAGATGAGATAAAAACTGTGGACAAGAGTTGAAATTCAATGTGGTCTGTCCTCTGGTAGCAAGGAATATGGGAATATAGGAGATAAAATCCATACAGGGATTGTATGAGGCATTAATGAAGCTCTAGGCAAGAAAGAAAAACTCTGATTTTCACTCTCTTCAACTCTGATACTCAAAAATACCCAAGAATAAACAGAAGTGAATAAGCACAATGCTCAATTTCATAATATAATATTCACACTGTTCTCCAAGCCTTGCCTGAAAAGAGACATTAAAACAAATTGAGTGCAGCCACCCACACCTTGAGCTGTCAGTGCTCAGGTTCTCGGGGAATTCACCCATTCACATAAGGGATCAATGAGCTGCTTCAACCCCAGCAAACCTCTTGTTTCAATTATCTGAAGCCAAAACCAGCATTTTCTGCTAAAGCTACAACTCTTCCAGGAATTTTCAAGAGATGTGCCACAAAGGACTGAAAATTATCCAACTTACTCCTTTTCTAAGAGGTGATAATGCATTAAAAACCCACCCACCCACAGGCAGTGCCAATTGAATTAAAAATGAAGTTTCACATCTTTAAAATGAGGCATGGGGTGAATTTCCTGAACGTTTGTCCTGAAATGAACTTCRGCTGGGAACAATTGACAGAATTAATTTTTTAGATTTTGGGTTATTTTGCACCATTAATTGAAGTATTGGCAGAGATGTGAATTCTGCCTCTGGTTGTTGAGCACAAAGGTCCTTCTCAGGCTRGAGGGGACAAACCTGAGCAAAACTGATGAAGCTGATGGGAGCAGGGAGAGGTCTCTAAATCCTCTGCAGGGACTGGCTCAGGGCTGTGGCACATCAGCTTGGCAGGAACAGAGCACAGATCAAAACKCCAGATTGCCAGGCCTGAAGACTGGCGTTCTTATCCATGAAAAAGCATGGATTAGTGGCTCCAGCTTTGCCTTTTCAACTCCAGCACGCCCAAAGCCTGAACAGAATTCATTTCCAAAGCCTCAACAGAATTCGCTTCCTTTTGGACGGGCGAACCTCACTCCCTTCCCGTAGGGACAGGAATGTGGAGGTGAATTAATCTCATTAAAGTTGTGATCCTGCTGCCTTCCTCCGAGGAGGAAACGATCCCAGGGAGGTGGTGTTGAAATGGAAATTCGGAATGAGGGCCTCGTTCCAAAGCAGCAGAGGACTGCTCTGAATTATCCTGCTGGGCTAAAGAGTTCCCTGATATTGATATATATTTATATTTGTAGTTATATTTAGATTTCTAGTTATAGTTATAGTTATATTGATATTTATTAATCCCAGGGCATCTGCTGGGGTCCTGCTCCGGAAACAGAGGGAGAGGAAAGCTCTGAGTTGGTGCCTGAAGTGGAAGCCTGGCTTGGTCATTCATTGTCCGTGCAGTTTGATAATTAYCTATTTCCGAAGTCAATGGCTTTGGACATTTACTCGGAGGTAGGAGATTAATGAAGTTCTCTGAARCTTCAGGAACCTGAGAAACTCCAAAGATTCCGGAACTGCCTTTTCCAGGTCAGTGGTGGCTGGTGACCCAGCAGAGAGCACAGATTTGTACCTGAGCTGGCGCAGAGCCCCCCCAAACCTCCCCGACAGCAGCACCCCTGGATCTCTGGGTCCACTGCACTGAAATAGCAAAAACCCCGAGCGGTTCGGTAAATATCCACCTGTGATTTCCTGCCCAGGAGCAATCAGGGTTTCGAAACAGCTGCTAACGAGGCTGTCAAGGTCAGTTCAACGAGATAACAGCACTTCTCTCCGAGGGTTAAATCATCAGAATGTTTGTGAGCACTGAGAGGTGCCTGGAATCGAGACATCAGCACTTCTCTCTSAGGGTTAAATCATCAGGACATCGGTGAGCAGGGAGAGATGCCTGGAACCCAACAAACTCTTTGTCTTTGCACTTCTTCCATACTGGCACAGCTCCCTTGGCTCTAATATTAATTTATTGGTAGCAATATTAATTTATGATGCTGTAAAAAGAGGYTTTGTGGGGTTTTTTGTCCCGGGATTTTGGGTAGATCCCCCACACGGACCTGCACCTCAGCACGAGCTCCCTGGGGGTTGATTTCCCATCCTCTTTGCTCCCAGTGTCACCCTCACCCTGCCAGGAATGCTGCTGAGGGATGGCATTTTAAAAATACACATCATTTCTRCTGATTCTGCAAAAATTCCAGCTGTTTTCACCTTTCCTCAGAACTTTCTATGGATTTTATCTTGTCCCAATCCCCTCCCTGGGACCTCCATGCCAGGCAGAAACGTGCTCAGACTGCGCCAAGGGGGCAGAAGCCTCTTCTGCAAAGCTGCAAAGATTATTTTAAAATAAATAATGAAAGAGTAATTCTAGAGAAAAAATAGAGCTCTTTATTTTCTTACAAAACTGCCTGGAAATATTCAGGCAATGCACAAATTGTTTTATACATTGTTTTGGGGGTATATTTACATGTCTGAGCATAACAGAAGAGAACAAACAAATGAAAAACAAGAGACAGATCAACAGGTAGTAAGAACTTGCAGCATTTCAACATGTAAAAAAATAAATTTGGGGTTATATATAGAAATAAAGCTGTATTTGAAACTGCAAAAGTGTAAAACCAGCAACCATACAGCCAGGATCCAGTATTGCATGGAGGGCAGTGACAATTTGAACCTTTAGATATTGCAGTCCCCAKGAGAAACAGACCCCCTGGAAATGTCTGGGGCCCTCGTTTCCTGTGGAATTGTCCTTGGAAGCATAATTTGATATTCTTCATCTCATGTGCCTATCCTGTCAGGATCATCATCGTTCTGCAGAGGCAGAACCCATGGGATTCCAGTGGTTCCATTTCTTTTCATGCAATGAAAGACCACAAAGCTTTTACAATCAAAGTGGGACAAAGTGGGCAGTGCAGGAGCTGGAGGGATGGAAATCCATGGGAAGAGCAGAGGGTGCRTCAGGCACAAGCCTGCAACTGCTCAAAGCAAAGCAGTAAGTCCTGCCAGGTGCATCTGTCCCTGTTTCCCTCCCACCCAGGATGCCAAGGAAATGTGTTTCTCTCATTATCCCGATTTCCCAGCCCTGTTTTAGCCTCTTCCCGGCTCCCATCTCCCTTCTCTGGCAATTTGAGAAGCACTGGGGCAGTTGCCTCTCCCGCTCTGAGCTCCCAGGGCCACTCCAGCCCTGCCTGGTCCCAAACTGGAGGCAGCTCTCCCCAAACTGGGCTGTTCAGCACCCCCAGGGCTCCTGGTCCTGCACTAAATCCCTGGATTTCCACAGCTCCATGACAGCACTTGGCATTTTCCTCTCCTTTCAAGCACATTTCCCCCAATAAAGCAGTCTGGGAGCTTTTCCTGGTGCCGTTCCTGGCTCAGCAGTGGTTCAAGGGATGTGGTGCAGTTCTTCCCTGGAGCCTCCAGAGCTTTGGCTCCCACAGCTGATCTCTCTCTCTCAAGAACAGGCAGCAGCARGGCTGTCCTTTACTTTTTGCCACCTGTATTGAGCAAAAAACATCTTTATAGTGACTATGTCAAAGCAAACAGCACTGAACAGACTTCCGTTAAAGGAGTGAATATTCAGATTATAGTGGGAAATACTTTTTATATACTGAGATGTATTTTTCCTGTGGTCTTGGCTGGCAAAAAAATATCTTCCCCAGCATTGAAATATCCTGGATTTCTATTGGAGGATTTCATTCTAGATCAGAGACTTGTTTTCTCAATTTAGGTTGTGCACAAGTAAGTTATTTTGTTAACTTGTTTGTATAAGCTTGTGAGAAAGAAAACCCTACATTCAAAATATATAAGTTGCAACACTGCACAACTATTTACAAATAGATTTTTCTCTGTCCTCTTGCCTCAAATGAAGCTTTGTTATCTAAACTCTGCAGTGAGCAGTTCCTTCACTAAGGCATCCTCTATTTAATCTGCAAATTGATGCGCAAGATCAAATGGTCTTTTCCAGGAAATATCTTTGGGATTGCAGTGGAGGAGCTCTRACAACCCCTGGCTGTTATTTTCTGCAGCACTGGGTAAATGTTGATTTCCCCCTTTTTGAGCTGCATCAGGCACAGAAAATGTGGATATAAAATTGACACCAGAGCCACGAGCTGTGCAAAACATGGGACATTTCCTGATAAAACACTGAACTGGGACAGCATTAATTTGTTAAAATGAAGACCCAGGATGGCTCTGGCCCTGTGAGAATGAAGAGCAGACAGACATCAGCTGTTTGCCCTCCCACTGGCACAGAAATCCCAGCCCAGGTGCCAGCAGAGCCCGCAGCGTGCAGGAGCACAGGAACACAGGTGTGTGTTTGTGCACAAGCAGTACACAGGAGCACA
>JACDOX010000060.1:600434-611937 GCA_014549065.1 Cardinalis cardinalis
GTGTGTGTTTTATGCCCAAGCAGCACCCAGGTGTGTTTGTGTGCCCAAGCAGAGCACAGGTGTGTGTTTTATGCACAAGCAGCACCTAGGTGTGTGTTTGTGTGCCCAAGCACCACCCAGGTGTGTGTTTTATGCATAAGCAGAACCCAGGTGTGTGTTTGTGCCCAAGCAGAGCACAGGTGTGTGTTTGTGCCCAAGCAGCACCCAGGTGTGTGTTTTATGCCCAAGCAGCACCCATGGTGTGTGTTTATCCAGACCTGCTCGTGGCTGGAGGGCGATGGGCAGGGCCCTGCCAGGGATGAGGATCCCCGAGTGCAGCGTCTCCAGCGGCGCCTGGTCCGTGGCCACCACGCGGTACCTGCGGATCAGCTGCAGGGACATCCCCAGCTGTCAGTGCAGCCTCCCCAGCCGGGGAATAACCTGCTCTGACTGCATYGTTCACAAGGCTGAGCAATTGCCTCCTTCAGCTATACTACATGACAATAYACCAAAACTACCATAGCACACCACAGAAAAACCCGTGACCCTTTCRGRCAGTCCCRACACAGCTTTGACCCAATTGGCCAATCAACCCAACCATCRCCAGTGTCCAATGAAGAAATCACTCTCATAAACTGCTGAGAGTTTTCTGCAGGTTGAGGAGTTTTTGCAGGACAATGGCCATATTCAGCCGATGCACAATCCAGCCTGCTTGGGATAATGGACRATGGACAYGYTCACAAACAATGAATAATGGACATATTCAAAAATGGGGTCAGTATATCCTTGAAAGAGATACARGAAGAAGAGTCATTGGACTCAGCAGGTTTGTCAGCRAGCTTGGGAAAGTGAGAAAAAAGAGAAGTCATGGATGGGCCAGACAACTACAGCAAGACATKKGAAAAATTAGATAATCCAATCARCATTCTAATTTAGAGGCATGAACAGCTAGGATTAACCAGTCATGTGTCAGCTAGAGACGGGTGGACAGTAGAGATTTATTRTAAATAGAGTCTTTTTAGGGATAATAAATTTGGCTTCACTGGATCATATTGGTTATGGTGTGATRTGCCTGAACCTCCGCACCCCGCAAKAAACAATCTCCATAACACATTCCCCATGTGCCAAACAACAGGAGCACAAATAGAGATAAGAGTTGTTTTCTCTTCTTCTCTGAGCTTTCTCACCRCCTTCCCCAGGAAAATTCCTCGGGAAGGCTGTGCCTGCTGYGCCCACAATGAGCGTGCTGGGCTCTGCCTGTGCTCAGCTGGAGGACAAACCCCCCCGTTCCCTTTTTGGGGTGCTTACCCAGCAGAGGGCCAGGTGCAGCTGCAGCTCGGCCAGGCGGCGCCCCACGCACATCCTCCTGCCGATGCCGAAGGGCACGTGGGAGAAGGGATGGATGGAGCCCCTGTGCAGCCAGCGCTCGGGCCTGAACTCTGCCCAGCCCCTGAAATAGTCCTCGCTGCAGCCCAGGGCGTGGCTGTTGATCATCAGCACCGTCTGCAGCAAGGCAGGACAGAGAACAGGTCACAGAGCCACCCCCAGCCCCCGAGGATGGAGAATCCTGGCACAGGTCAGACACATATCACAGTATTGGCTTTTGGCAAATATTAAAGYGCATTCTACATGTGTGAGGTTAAAGCGACTTTGTTATAAAGACACAGTTCTTATTTCTGTTGTTAATTAAGCTTAGACATAGTAGTGAAATAGCTGAAATTAGTATGCTTGTGTTAAAATACCTACTTAGATAAGATAACATCCAATGAACACACATGAAGACCCTGCTACAGAAAAACTATCAACTCTCACATCTGAAAAYAGTGTAGACCAAAGCCCAAAAACTAAAAGTAGTAAAAATAGGTTAAAACCCACAACCAAAGAATACTCATACTCTGAAAAAGTAAAACCAAACAAGAGCCATAGCAAACAGTTCTTAAAATATGTAAACTAGTTTAAAGAGAAAGTTTACTATGCATGATTGTTTATGAATATGTAACGAACAAATGTAAGAGAAATAGTAGATAAACASTGTTTCCAAAATAACAACTGTACTCTTAGCTAAGTACCAAGATACACCCAACCATAATAACCTTTACTTTATAGTCCTTGTCTCCTATTGTCCTTTAATAAACTTTCTAAATTTTCACAAGAAAGTGAATGCATTTTTCATAGCACAGCAGCTTCCTCAGGAAAGGTCAAGAAATTCCCAAAAAATCAGTTGGAATGTAGAAAAGGTTTTGATTTCCTCAGAGAATCATGGGAAAATTTGAAAAAAAATAGTTGGAATAGCTCATCAGAATTATTTCRGGCAAATATTTCAGTCTAAGTCCAGCTGCAGTGCAGGCAGGTGTGGGTTTGTGCTTATGGGAATCCTTGGGGTGAATCCTCATTCCTTGTCCTGGGGCTGGTACTTTGGCAAAGCCAGTTTGAAACTGAAATATGAGTAACTTCTGTGGTTTAAAGGGCAATTAATAAACTAAAAACCATCCCAATAAACAGAATTAATTGCCTTACCCCTTTGGGCAGCATGTAATTTCCCAGAACCATTTCTGTGTCRATGGTGCGGGTGGTGAAAGGCACTGATGGGGTTAATCTGCAGGGAAAGAGAACAATGGGTTAAATTCCCAGCAATTTCCCTTCTTTCATCTCTCATATTCTCCCCCTAACAGCAAGATGAACGACATTCCATGTGCTGGAGAATTCTTTCTCCCTTGTACAAGGAAGCTGGTGAAACACCTGGTTTTTGTTTTGAAGGATTTGGGGATTTTACCTCATGGATTCTTTCAGACAGGCTTTTAGGTAGGGCATGTTCCTCAGGCTCTCAGCACTCGGGCTCTGCTGAGCAGCCAAAACTCTCTGGATTTCCTGGAAAAGCTTCTGCTGGACGTGTGGATTGCGGGAGAGGTTGTACAGAGCCCACAGCAAACTGTTGGCTGTCTGGAACAGAGCAGAAGGAGAGGTGAAGCTCTCCCTTTGTAGGCACACAAGGAAGAACCTGCCCAAAACTCAAAGCAACGTTTCTGGCTGGGCACAGCTTTATGGAATTTTGACAGCCTGAGGGGTTATGAGCAGTCCCAGTTGTCCTGCAGAATTAAAAATCYGGGGATTTCAGGTCAAAATCCAGGGATTTCGGGTCAAAATCCATTTGCACTTGGGCCACTGAGGCCACTTCAGRATGAACTCACTTCCAGTTGTGCTGGTGCTCAGGTTGTGGAAGGAAGGGGGSAACTGGGATGATTTGAACCCTTGGAAAATCAGCTTTACCATCTCCACCCTAACAATCTGCAGCTAAGGAAGGAATTGGGGGAATTTGAACCCTTGGAAGATCAGGTTCACCATCGCCAGCCTGTGATCTGCAGCTAAGGAGGGAATTTCAACCCTTGGAAAATCCCAGAAATCTGCAGCTAAGGAGGGAACTGGGGGAATTTGAACCCTTGGAAAATCAGCTTTACCATCTCCATGCTGGAGATCTGCAGCTAAGGAGGGAATTGGGGTAATTTGAACCTTAAGGAGGGAACTGGGGGAATTTGAACCCTTGGAAAATCAGCTTTACCATCTCCATGCTGGGGACCTGCAGCTAAGGAGGGAATTGGAGGAATTTAAAGCCTAAGGAGGGAACCGGGGGGATTTAAACCCTAAGGAGGGAGCTGGAGGGATTTGAACCCTAAGGAGGGAACTGGGGGGATTTACTGGGGGGGATTTAAACCCTAAGGAGGGAGCTGGAGGAATTTGAACCCTGGGCACATCATGGGTACTGTCTCCATGCTGGGGATCTGCAGCTAAGGAGGGAATTGGGGGAAATTGAACTCCAAGGAGGGAACAGGGGTAATTTGAACCCCAAGGAGGGAATTTAAACCCTAAGGAGGGAACTGGGAGGATTTAAACCCTGGCACATCCCATTTACCGTGTCCACACTGGCGATCTGCAGCTAAAGAGGGAACTGGGGGATATTTGAACCCCAAAGAGGGAAGTGGGGGAATTTAAACCCCAAGGAGGGAATTTGAGCCCTAAGAAGGGAACTGGAGGGAATCTGAACCCCAAGGAGGGAATTTAAACCCTAAGGAGGGAACTGGGGGGATTTGAAGCCTGGGCACATCCCAGGTACCATCTCCACGCCAATGATCTGCAGCTAAAGAGGGAATTGGGAGAATTTAAACCCTGAGGAGGGAACTGGGTGGGATTTAATCCCTTGGCACATCACGGTTACCATCTCGACGCCAGCGATCTTCAGCTGGGGGGATTTGAACCCTAAGGAGGGAACTGGGGGGGATTTGAACCCTTGGAAAATCAGCTTTACCATCTCTGTGTTGGGGACCTACACCTAAGGAGGGAACTGGAGGGAGTTTGAAACCCAAGGAGGGAACTGGGGAGAATTTAAACCTTGGCACATCACAGGTACCGTCACCATGCTGGGGATCTGCAGCTAAGGAGGGAGTTGGGGGAATTTGAACCCCAAGGAGGGAACTGGGGAAGTATGAACCCCAAGAAGGGAACTGCAGGTAATTAAACCCTGGGCACATCCCAGTTACTGTCTCCATGCTGGGGATCTGCGGCTAAGGAGAGAATTGGGGTAATTTGAACCCCAGGGAGATTTGAACCCTGGTCACATCGCGGTTACCGTCTCAACACCGGCGATCTGCAGCTAAGGAGGGAACTGGGGGGATTTGAACCCCAGGAAGGGAACTGGGAGGATTTAAACCCCAAGGAGGGAACTGGAGGGATCTGAGCCCTGGTGACATCGCGGTTACCGTCTCAACACCGGCGATCTGCAGCTAAGGAGGGATTTGAACCCCAGGAAGGGAACTGGGAGGATTTAAACCCTGGTGACCCCGCGGTTACCGTCTCGACACTGGTGATCTGCAGCTAAGGAGGAATTTGAACCCCAAGAAGGGAACTGGGAGGATTTAAACCCTGGTGACCCCGCGGTTACCGTCTCGACGCCGGCGATCTGCAGCTAAGGAGGGAATTGGGGGGATTTGAATGCCAAGAAGGGAACTGGGAGGATTTAAACCCTGGTGAGACCGCGGTTACCGTCTCGACGCCGGCGATCTGCAGCTCCGCGATGGCAGCGTACAGCTCCTTCCTGGACAGCTGTCCCCCCRCGTAGATGTCACACAGAAAATCCCCCTGCGGGTCGGCAGAGTGCTTCTGCAGCCGGCTGTCGATGGAGCGCTTGGCTGGGGAGGGCAGCGGYGAGGGAAAATCACTCACAATCCCATAGAAACCCCTGCAAGGCCGCACAAGTGCCAAGCTGTGCTCTGCTTGCAAGCAGTGGGTAAATAATGAGAGTATTTAGAGGGAATAAAGAATGGTGYTGTCACTTTTCAAACAAACTCGGTCCCAAAAATGGCTTTTCAGCAGAGGAGCTCTTAGGAATTCTGCTCTCTTAAAATAGGGGAGGAAATCAGTGGCACGCTGAGGGAAATATTCAGCAAACAGAAAYGCGAGTGTGTCAAATTTATTACCTGGGGTTTTCAAAGGGGATCAAGGTGTTAAAAAATCAAAGGGATTTAGCACCCAGAACCCCCGAGGGGAAATGTAAACCTTGGATTTACCAGGGGAAGGCACAAAGAGATGCCAAATTTTGACATGCTGGGGTTTTTTTTTAATAAAAAGAAACAGGTTTTGCTCAGGAGTATCCCAGCTGTTAAAAACAATTCCTGTGAGGAATTATTCACTTTAAGTGAAAGTGTCAAACTGGTTTTTCTGCGCAAAACTGGTTTAAATTGTCTTTCCTAAAGCCCATAAACCAAGAAGCAATAAAATAAGTGAGTGTGTGGCTGGCAGGATAAAAAGCCTTGGGACTCAAATGCCCAAGGGAAATATCTCASTGTTACAACCTTCCAAAAGCTTTCTCAGCTTTTAGTTATGTCTCTCACTGTTTAAAATCAATGAAATTTTAAAATATTAAAAATAAAAACTTAACTTCATATCTGGAGTTTGAGTAATTTTTAAACTTGGAAGGCCAACTCATTTTAAATAGTTAAAAAAGGTTGTCAAAAAGCCAAACTGCACCTTATTATTTAAATTACTTCTGGTTTTAGGATTTACAACTATGTTACAGGTTGTTCAGAAAAGCTATAATTTCTTTTTTTTTAAGCAAACAGGTTTTTGCTGCGTGTACAATTCTTGTTTCCCAAGAAAAYGAGTCTTTGAGGGAAGTCCCTTTTCATTTATACCCTTGCCTTTATAGAGATTATACATTTTTAATTCCCTTTTAGGACAGATTAAAGTGGTGCCAGGACACTGCTGGCTCCCAGAATCCTGGGATTTCCCTGGGAATTGGGTATTGCCCCACAGCCTGGGTGTTAGTCACCAAAAACTGCTCCCACATGGGAATAATCCCTTTAGGTACAGCAAATGTGCTTTAATCCGTGCTGCAGGCGGGGATTAACAGCAGCAAGTAGGGAAAAATCAATTCCAGCAAGGAGAAGACAGAGATAGAGGAAAAGGAGATAAATTGGGTTAAATAATGACCTGTTTTAAATATATCGTCCCATGCTTTGGTGTGAGCTTGCCAGACCCTGGTGTTGAGCCCCTTGTGCAGCTCCACAGGGGTCACCATCATCATCCCGAAYGTGGCCATCATCTGTGGGGGGAAATCGCTCTTTAATCTCCTTGCATCCCTCTCCCTGCAGCCCTGAACAACAACAGGCTGGGAAGCAGAGGGAGATGTTCAGGAAGGCAAAATTCTGGTGGATTTTCCATCCTGGACAGAGAGGATGGGTCTCAGTCCACTGAGGGCATACCCAGGTAAAAGTCAGGGCACCCAGGAGCCTCCTCAGTAAAGAATGCATCCTACTGATTTTAGGCACCTGTTGGGAGTGGTTCAAGGCATTTTTGGCAGCGCCTCCCTCTCCCTTGACAAGAGATGAGCTAAGAACTGAGCCAGGGCTGGCTGCCTGTGTGTGATGGCTGAAGTGAGGCGGGTTTGCAGCCCAGAGCCCAAAGGCACGGCAGCTCTGACCCCAAACCCCACAGCAAGGCACAGTCCCAGCCTGCAGGGTCCCCACGGAGGAGCAGGGTCACCAGCCAAGCTGACAATTCTCCTTCAGGGCTGCCCTGATGGCCGCTCAGCATTCCCCCCGTCACACTGATGGCAAAAGTTGTCATTAAAAAAATCTTATAAAACATGGAATAGCTTAGCTCCCTCAGCTAACAACAGCTCGCAAGTTCCTATGGGGAAACAGCTTGAGAGAGTTCATTAACACAACAATTAACTATTCCTGGGAAGAAAAACAAGTGCACCTGTGATAACCAGGGATCTGTCTCATGAGAATCAGTGAAGAAAATACAGAAACAATTCAAGAATAGAGACATTTGATGGACAAGTAAAATRCCTTTTACTAACCAATACAGTAATTGGCAAGAAAGCTATTAACCAATTAAAGTTATTAAAATTAAAGCTATTAAAGTTGTACACGAGGTCTTTGAAAACTGTATAAAAATGGGAATAAAAAGGGGCTTTCCCTGCATGGAGAAACTCAGTCCTGTCTGCTKTATTACAACAGACTGAGGCATTGCATAAAGGAGGCAGAAGTTCAGGATTAGCTGGGCACCTGTTGGGTACAGAAGCCYGAGCTGCTTTTTCCAGCTGACTCCTTTAAATTGCTGCCTCTCATTAATAGCAGGGGTTAAAAATCCCCACGGCCCCAGGAGAGGCCCTTCCATACCGTTTTTACAGCCTTGATGAAGTTCAGACTTTCTTCTTCTACGTCCTGCTGCAGGAGGCCAAACCTCTTTCCATACAGCACCAGACAGATACCTGTTGTTGGGCAATATTATAATTAAATGAATAAACAAAAGGCCGTGTGGGATGCATCATTTATCATCAAGGAATGGCTTGGGTGAGCCTTCTGAAAGTGTTCCTTGGTGCAGACCTGGCAGAGCAGCTCTGGTAAAACACCTCCTGCTCGTTTGCCCCAGTGAGGGTTTGCAGCTTTGGGGCCCTTGCAGCAGCATTTCTGCACAGTGAGGAGTGCCACTGATCCCCCACCAGCAGCAGAACTGCAATTTGGGCTCATATTTGGTGACTTCACTGAAGAAAACTGAGTGGCAGGAGAGCAGGGCTTGAGGAGCATCTCCCACAGCAYTCCCCCTCCTGCCCACAGCAGGCACTGGCAGCATCCCACTCTGCACCTTTTCCACTTGTTCTTTTTTCCCATTTCTTTTCAAACTGTCACTTCTTATTYCTGCCTTTCCAAAAGCAGCCATCGACAGTGGAAAAAATCCACTTTGAGGAGGCAGCCAAGGGCAGCTGGGTCAGGCAGGGCTGGATCAGTCTCTACACCCAACCCTCCCTTTTTTTGGGAGTCCTTGAGCCACTTTGTGCCCTGTGTCATCCCTGGCACATTCCTCAGTGAGCTCTGAAAGGTTCCTGRGGATGAGGCTCTGCCTTGGTTACTCATTCCAGCCCTTCTCAATCCCAGTGTGAACATTGGAAATGGGATTTTCCAGTCTTTGCCTACAGCCAGCACTCTGTTATTGGAATATTTCATTGATCCTGTTGATAATTAACAAATATCAGATTGTCAAAAAATAACAGAAAATGTTATCTGATCCCACTCTAGATGAATAAACCATAACCCCCTCAATTTTTGATTTATAAATCATTGGAATGTTTGAATTTTTGTGAGCCATGCAGGTGGCTAGGCAGAAATTTATACTTRTGCTGATGAATTTTGCACTGACAGTCCCTGGCTGTTCTGCAACTCTCTTTCCATGATATTATAGCTGACAGTTTGGAAATAATCAGCCAACACATTCATCCCTGATGATATTTTAACTGCAATGCCCTGGCAGGTGCACCACACTCACTTTCAAAAGACCATTTGTTGAATTCTGAATAGATATCTTCCATCTGGCCATTGTGGTCACAAATTTCATCTATTCTGTACATAAAGTCCTCCAGGACCTAAATGGTGGGGAGAAGAGAGAGAAAAGAAGGGAATAAAATGACACCAACTAATAAAAWTGCAGTGTAATTCAGCATTTCAACTGCCTTTCRAGCAGATAACAATCTTGCAYGAGAGGAATCCTTTTGTTCCCTGTYCTTTGAACAAGATTCAGCTTCCCCCTGTGTGAAGGASTGTTTGGATTTGACAGGCTCTGGTGCTTCCAGGAGCTGTGCTGCCCTGGCAGGGCTGCAATCCTCACCCGGGACAGCCGGGGTTTCACAACTGCGATTAAGGTGTTTGTCCCAGATGCTCCTCAACCTCCCCAGGAGCACAGAGGTTAAGGACAGGGGTGTTCCCTGAGGGGAGGAGCAGAAGAATGAAGGGGTAAAGGCAAAAATTACWGCATGCAGGAAAAGCAGGGAAAAGCTGTCTGCAGGAGCCTGGATCCTTGTGGAATAATCCTGTTTTTCTGTGGGGGCACTCTCAGCTCCAGGTTTCTGTGTGCTCTCAGACCCGGGCAGTCAGTTTGTACTCGTTATTCCCTGARTGTTCTGAGCCTGAACTCGTGGTTTATCACTGTGGAACAAATAAATCTGCCCAGATAAACCGGATCTGCTTCAGCTCCCCAGGCTTGCAGGGGAGCAGAGAGAGCCAGGATTTCTCAGAGCACGGTACCTCATTGATCGCCGTGTCCAGTTTCTCAACTTCCCGGGGCTTCATCAGTTTCTTCTGAAAGGCACTTCTGACCCTCTGCCAGTCCTTTCCCTCCCTGCATCGAAACAACCACAGCCAGGTTGGAGAGCGAAAAGCTCCGAGAAGAATGAAAACAGAAAACCCCCAAACCCGCCCTGCTGATGCTCCACCGCACCGACGGCACAACCGGAGGATCCTCGGGGTGGGGACGAGCCCCAGCCACGCTCGGGGAGCAGCCCGGGACCCCCGGTCCCCGCTCCGAGCATCCGCCGGGACCCCCGTGATCCCCGGGACCCCCTCTGAGCATCCCCCGGGACCCCCGTGATCCCCGGGACCCCCTCTGAGCATCCCCCGGGACGCCGTGATCCCCACTCCGAGCATCCCCCGGGACCCTCGTGATCCCCGGGACCCCCGGTCCCTGCTCCGAGCATCCCCCGTGATTCCCGGTCCCCGCTCCGAGCATCCCCCGTGATCCCTGGTCCCCGCTCCGAGCATTCCCCGGGACCCCCGGTCCCCGCTCCGAGCATCCCCCGTGATCCCCGGTCCCCGCTCCGAGCATYCCCCGGGCACCGGCACCCCCGCAGCCCCTCCGGGCACCACCGGGATGCTGCGGGCAGCACTCACAGGATGAGCAGCCCGTAGGCCTCGTCGCGATAGTCGCGATAGGCTTTCCAGGGCTTGATCTCGAGGCGCTGGGGGCAGGCGCCCTCGCGGCGGTACAGAGCCTCCAGCAGGCAGGGCGCCGCGATGTGCACCGAGTCGAAGGCGCCCAGCTTCATGCGGAAAATCTTCCCGAAGCGCCGGTGGTACTGAGCCTGGGGAGAGCCAGAATACAGAATACGGGGCGCTCCGGCGCGGCATCCCCGTCCCATCCCCATCCCATCCCCATCCCGTCCCCATCCCCATCCCATCCTCATCTTCCTGCCATCCCCGCCGCCTCACCAGCGTCTCGTGCTGCCTCTTGAGCCCCCCTTTCCAGAGCACGTCGGGCAGGCTGCCCATCAGCGGCCAGCTGGGCGGCCCGGGCAGCGTCTCCGCCGGCCGCAGCGCGCTCAGCGAGGACGCGGCGCGGCCGCAGGTGCGGCCCGGGAGCCGCCGGCGGGCCAGGAGGAGGAGGAGGATGCTRCAGCCGCCCATGGCCGCGGTGCCGGCCCCCGGGCGCGCATAGGTGCATTTATAGCAGCCCGAGGTGCTGGACTTTCATCCGCGCCAATGGGAGCCATGGGTGGGGTGAGGTGGGGCGGCTGCCCCGGCCCTGCCCGCGGAGCCCGCGGGGCAGGCGGGTCATGAAAGGGTTCAGGGAGGCAGGGAAGGCACCGCGCCAGCGCCTCCGCCCTCTGGGAGCGCGGGGTTGGACCCGCCGGGATCCGGGGATGCGCGGGTCGGACCCACTGGGGTCCGGGGATGCGCGGGGTTGGACCCGCCGGGATCGGGGCATGAGCGGGTCGGACCCGCTGGGATCCTGGGATGCGCGGGTCGGACCCGCCGGGATGCGGGGATGCGCGGGTCGGTCCCGCCGGGATGCGGGGATGCGCGGATCGGTCCCGCCGGGATCGGGGCATGAGCGAGTCGGACCCGCTGGGATCCCGGGATGCGCGGATTGGACCCGCCGGGGCCCCGGGATGCGCGGGTCGGACCCGCCAGGAAGCGGGGATGCGCGGATGGGACTGGCCGGGATCGGGGCATGAGCGGGTCGGACCCACTGGGATCCCGGGATGCGCGGATGGGACTGGCCGGGATCGGGGCATGAGCGGGTCGGACCCGCTGGGATCCCGGGATGCGCGGATGGGACTGGCCGGGATCGGGGCATGAGCGGGTCGGACCCGCTGGGATGCGGGGATACGCGGATCGGACCGGCTCGGAGCGCGGCGATGAGCGGGTCGGTCCCCGGGGACGCAGCGCTGGCAGGAGCGCAGGCAGCGGCTCCGCTC
>JACDOX010000060.1:612832-624352 GCA_014549065.1 Cardinalis cardinalis
GAGAAGTTGGATCCTGCTGCAAGACAGAGCTACCTGTAATCCAGAGGATTTCCAGGAAAGACAGCTTGGCTACAATGGGGATTTGATTTTCTTGCACCCCACGCTACCTTTCCCTTCTTTCCCAATGCCTTTTGTGAGTCAGCTCTAATCCCCTTCATGTGAGGGTTTGGCAGAAGCAGAGTGTGCAGACACCCTGGGTGTGTTGGACAGAGCATGATCAGAAGATGGATTTGACACATAAATAAACACATCKCAAAGTCAAATTAATAACAGCGCAAAGACCAAGGCAGCAGTGATCAGCAGAGAGAAAATGTACAAAAGAAAAGAAAATACACTGCAGAATTTTTCTGGGAGTTCTGTACATCCTTCCCAAGTGACTTTCTGCAATGGGATCATCCTCTGTGGGCCACAAGGTCAGAGCACTTCCCAGGCAGGCTTTAAAGCTAAAGTTGGTTCAAAGGTTTGTAATTTTTTTGGGGGGAACACCACAATCACATTCTGTGATYTGTTTGCTTTGAAGCAGTGCTCCTGAAACACATCTCCCTGTCCTTGTAGGCAGCTCAGGCTCCATTCATGATGACTTCTGAGAAACCGGACAAGAAGAGACAATTTGTGCACTCTGCCTATTCAAGGAATGAGAATGAACTCATTTGAAGGGTCACAGCTTCGTGCCTGTGAAACSAGGTCTTTGAAGAGTCTGCAACAGGCAAGTCAAGACTAAACTGGGCACAGGTCAATTTTTCCGTGTTCTTCACAGCTACRGGGAGGAAACCACCCTGTTAATGTGAAATCCTCTCTCTCTGAAGCTGTTTTTGAACGCCAGAATGGAAAGGGTTGTGTTTCACTCCTGTGGCTGAGATGTAAGTCCCTGGCAGGGAAGTTGATGTGCTGGGAGTTGGGACAGAAAATGATTCCCCAGCTCCTGCTCAAGTGCAAGTCCAGGGGTGTTTGCAGCCTCCCCTTCTTCTCTCATTTTTAAGACTTGAACCCAAGCCTTGATTTTCAGTTGTGACCTTTCGAACATATCAAGGGTTATATTGATGCCTCAGGTTTTAGCTTTTGTATTTTTCATATTCTGTTCTGAGCTTCACATCAGGGATGGTGAGCTCTGTGCACACAGCAGGGAGACAAAACAATTCCTGCTCCAGCTGGGCACCAAGGACAAATGACCCAAATCTCACCCCCAGAGCACAAACCCCGTGGGCTGGAGAGAGAAAAACAAGCAGGGTGGGACTGCAGGGGCTAAAGCTGGGATGGGACAATGAACTGCAAGGTGCAAATGGAGCAGAACTGATCCCAGGGACAGACCCCGTGCCCKSYSGTGCATTTTGGGGCCATTTTGGTTCATCTTGGGTGCAGCCCTGGCTGGGCTCTGGTGCTGCCCAAGGTGGATCCATGGGGAGATCCTTTGGATAAATCCCTGATTTAATCTTTGGCTCCATCCAGCCTCTGCTCTAGCTCAGCCTTCTCAAGGCATCGGTTCCAAGAGAAAAGCTTGACCAGTTCAGTGTTCTTGAGCTGAATTTTGTGTGTATCCCCCCGCTGAGGCACCTGAACTGTGAAGGTGTCACCACCATCCCACAGGTGTCCATCCACAACACTTCCCAATATTTTCCAATACAACAGCAAATGACAGCTGGGAGTGGAAAATGAAAATCCCTCYTCACTTCTCCACTATGGCAAGGAGGAATTTTAGGTCAAAATCCAGGAAATAGCAGAAGATCAAAACTAAAAAGGTGATTTTTCTGTGCTTCTCTTTTGCTCTTGGTTTGATTTCTGCTCTCTTGGATGTCAGGAGAGAATATTCCTTGAAAAACCACGTGCCAGTGGGATGCTTCTGTGGGAGATCTGCCGTGCAGGTACACACAGCTGGCTCRGATTTTTTCACCACAAAATATTCAATTAGTCCAAGTTTTACAGGTGCTTTCTGAGCTGATTCAATTTCTGGTCATATTTTTTGGGAAACAATTGTAACATATTTGAATAAAGGTTGGAAATCCCATCMAACTCAGAGCTCCTGCCCTGGATTTAAGGGGCTGAGGTGTGCTTGGGAAGCTCATTACAAACAACTCCTGAACTCCCAGATCAAAACCTTGGAGCTGTGGAAAGTGACCTGAAGGATTTTCATGCAGTTCACTTCAAACACATCAAATATCACCAAMGTAACTCCTCACTGGGAACAGCTTTATGCTGGGGGTGGATTTTCACTCTTAATGCCTGKAATTCCAGGGGGTTTGCTCTGTGACATGTTACACAATTCCTGTCTCCTGGCCTCTGCTCTTTCTCCTGGTTGGGAAAAGCTTTCTGCCAATTTGGCCTTAAATTTTTTGTGAAATCTCTGAGTTTTCTAAATTAATACAAAGTGCTGAAGTGCCACAGGAGGAGGTTAACAGGGAGAGTGCCACAGGAAGGTATTTCACAATGTGGGGAAGGCAAATGCATTGCAACTTGCAAGCTCTGGTTGTTATTGCAGGGTTTGTTTGTGTTTGTTTATACACTTTTAATTCCCTGTTAATTCTTCTAATTCTCTTTCCAGCTGAGGATCTTTGAGTTTTGTAAATATTGATGGGAAAGTACAGTAATTCCCATTCTCCAGAAGAGAAACTGATATGGCTTTGAAAATTGAGATCTCCAAGTTATGCACGTTCATTGTGAAATGAAAGCAAAAGGAACCTTTATTTTATTTTCACTCAAATACTGGTTTTTAACACCAGACTCCTCTTATCTCACCTTCTGGATGATTAGATGACAGTAGCAGTGGATGAGAGCTCAAAGAGAGAAGAGTTTGGGAATCCAGAGGTCTGTGGGGATTCAGGGAAAAGGGAGAAGAGTTTGGGAACTCCAGAGGTCTGTGGGGCTCCAGGGAAAGAGGAGAAGAGTTTGGGAATCCAAAGGTCTGTGGGCTCCAGGGAAAAGGGAGAAGGGTTTGGGAATCCAAAGGTCTGTGGGCTCCAGGGAAAGGGGAGAAGAGTTTGGGAATCCAGAGGTCTGTGGGCTCCAGGGAAAGGGGAGAAGAGTTTGGGAACCCAGAGGTTTCCCTGAGGCAGAAAAGCATGGCAATGCTCCTCCCCACTGAGCTGGGCTGCAGAAGGCTCCAGCAAGGAAGGAGAAAATTGCAAAGAGCCCCAGAGGAGCCGCGAGATGAGGGCAGGGCGTGGAAGGGATCCCAGCGAGGGGAAGCCGAAGAGCAGCCCAGGGAGCAGAGCAAGAAGGAGCAGGTCCTTTGTGCAAGCGGGAGAGGAGCGAGGGCGCCGGGTTCAGCGGGTTCCTCTGGCCCCGCGCTGGCTGCCGGCGCTCCCGGGCTGTTTTCACTTTTATTTACATAAGAGAGGGCTGCACTGAGTTACTCTTGGCAAGGCTCACCCCGCAGAGCTTGCCCGAGCATGTGGGAGAAAAAAAGCATTGCTTTTCAAAGCCTTGGAGTCATCGAATTCTTGTGAAATCCACTCCTTTTCTCTTGAGGGAAATTGCCCTGGCTCTGGGTACTGCGCAGTGAATGCAGCCAGGGAAATAACCACGGCTCCGGCTGTGCCCTTTCCTAGCAGGATCCTTCGGGAAGAGCAGGAGGATGGCCAGGGGGATGAGAGTTTCTTTTCTGAGGAAAAGAGAGGCTTAGAGCTGGGATTACGTTTTTATGGAAGTTAATAACAATGTGGTTCTCTGCGGAGAAATGTGGTGATGAACTTCTTCCCCCAGYGGGAAACAAGGCACTGTGATGATGATGATGATGATGCACCAAAATAAAATGTAACATCAGCCTGAGGGCTACCCAAAATATCTTTTATTATTCTGTCTTTCCTACTGCTTTGGAACAGGAGTTTTGGAATGAGCAGCTATTTGGAACTGGGAAAAAAACCAAAAAACCAACAAAACCCAACACCAAAATCCAAAAATAATTTTATTTCAGGCAATATTATAGAAATCAGTATCCCATCCCATCCCTTTATCCCATCTCATCCCATTATTACATCCTGTTATCCGATCCCATCCCGTTATCACATCCCATCATCCCATCCCATTATCCCACTCCATGGATCCCATCCCATCCCATTAACCCATCCCATTAACCCATCCCACTGATCCCATCCCATTATCCCATTATCCCATCCCATCCCAATATCCAAACCTATGGATTCCATCCCATCCCATGGATCCCATCCCAATATCCCAATATCCCAATATCCCATTATCCCACCCTATGGATCCCATCCCAATATCCCATTATCCCACCGTACGGATCCCATCCCAATATCCCAATAAATATCCCACTATCCCGTTATCCCGATATCCCATTATCCCATGGATCCCATCCCGTTATCCCACCCTACGGATCCCATTATCCCACCGTACGGATCCCATCCCAATATCCCAATAAATATCCCACTATCCCGTTATCCCGATATCCCATTATCCCATGGATCCCATCCCGTTATCCCACCCTACGGATCCCATCCCAATATCCCAATAAATATCCCACTATCCCACTATCCCGTTATGCTGTTATCCTGATATCCCATTATCCCACGGATCCCATCCCGTTATCCCATCCCAATATCCCAATGTCCCAATATCCCAATGTCCCAATATCCCAATATCCCAATAAATATCCCACTATCCCGTTATCCCGTTATCCCGATATACCATTATCCCACGGGTCCCACCCATTCCCGTCTCATGGCGCCCCCTGGCGCACCAGCGCCTCGAAGCCGCCCCCGCCCCTCCCACCGGGCCGTACCAAGCTCCGCGGGGGCGCCTTCACATTCACTCCGTGCCTCGAGGCCGCTCGGGATATCCCGCTGCGCTGCGAGCGCTGAAAATAGAGATAATCGCCGATTTTCACAGAATATCGGCCGCTTCTTGGAGTTTTTCCTCGTTTTTCTTCTATTTTCCAAGCCCGTCCCCCTCCTCTGCGCGGAGGGCGGATGGTTCAGTCCCTTATGCGTGCTTCAGCGCCAACATGGCCGCCACCATGAAGAAGGCGGTGAGCGGGGAGCGGGCCCGGGGCTATTCGGTCCTTTGGAACAGGGTCTGGTCCCTCCCCGGCGGGGTTCCATCCCTCCCGAGGAGCTTTCAGCTCCTCCGCTGCTCCCGCTGTGTCCCGCAGCCTCCCGCAGCCCCGGACGCGGCCCGGTCAAGCCTTGGCCGGAACGGCGCGGCCGCCGCTCGGGAGCTGAGGGCTCTGGGATGGGGCTCTGGGATGGGGCTCAGGGGTCGAGCTCAGGGATCGGGCTCTGGGGTCGAGCTCTGGCACAGTGTTTGTCCCCCGGGGTCGGTGGCCTTGCGGAGCCTTTGCTGGTGCGGTTCGTTGTAAACAACAAGGGCAGGGCCAGGATGGATGTGAGGAGAAATTTATTCTCTTAGTTATGGAGTCGTCATCATCATGGCTTGGGTTGGAAAGGTTTCGYCTCATAATTGCATAAAATTCGTCTCATTGCATCATTCCACCCCTGCCATGGCAGGGACGCCTCCCCCTGTCCCAGGTGCTCCCAGCCCTGCCCAGCCTGGCCTTGGGCACTGCCAGGGATCCAGGGGCAGCCCCAGCTGCTCTGGGCACCTCTCACCACCCTCCCAGGGAACAATTCCTGCCCAGTATCCCAAATAATCCTCCTCCCTGTCAGTGTGAAGCCATTCTGCTCTGCGTGTCACTAACTGCTCCTGTTCATGGTGTCTCTGCAGAGAAAACTCAGAGCAGGGTGTCCAGTTCAGCCATCAGCACCAAGGAAACCTTTCCTTTAGGATGCTGTGGCTGGACAATTTTTTAATTGGTTGTACCCAGCTAAATGTGGGTATTTCTGGTGTCCTTGAAGAGGCACTTTGAGCAGGTGCATAAGCAGAGTGTGGTGGCTCTCAGCTTGTTTTCCATCACTTTGTAGGAGTGTCCTTGCTGGGAGACTCAAGTTAATGTAAGAACTGAAATCATCATTTTGAGCTCTCCTCCTCGCAGGCTGCAGAAGATGTCAATGTCACCTTTGAAGATCAACAGAAAATTAACAAGTTTGCAAGAAACACCAGCAGGATCACAGAGCTGAAAGAAGAAATWGAAGTGAAAAAGGTGTGTTTCCTTCAGTTCTCATGAACTTTTCACTGGGTTTTCAGCTGGAACATAGARAATTAGCAGCAGTGAGTTACTGTGAGTTTAAGTAATGCTTCGGATCTGATATGAGGTTTCTGATRCTTTGGAAATAGAGGATGGTAAAATATCAGATTAATTAATAAATGTCCCTAATATCAGATATTAGTGCCATTTAAATCTGCTCTATTGCCCTTGCCTGGACACTTAATTATTCTGTTAATGACAGATAATGAGTGTCTGCTGGATTGAGTTGCTGAATTCCAGCTCTGAAAGGGATCTCTTGGCTGTCCTGGTGGWGGGTGGGATTTGTTCCCCAAGTCCAGCCTCTCTGGGTTCCTTACCCAGCTGTGGCAGTGTCCATGGAAAGGCTGTACCAGGGAGCCTCTTTCTGTGTCCTGCAAACAGAAGCAGCTGCAGAACCTGGAGGATGCCTGTGATGACATCATGCTGCTGGATGATGCTGACTCCCACCTGATTCCCTACCAGATCGGGGATGTCTTCATCAGTCACTCCCTGGAGGAGACTCAGGAGATGCTGGAGGAGGCCAAGGTTTGTCTGAGCTGCTGGGCTGTGCTGTGTGCTGGGCACTGAGGTGGGGTCTGTGCATCCTCTGGAGCTTTCACAGGCTGAAACTGGTGTTGGATTTGGGATTTGAGTCACCCCAGCAATCAGTCCTGCAGCCAGACCTGGGATGAGTTGGAAAAGAGGCAGCTCTTTGTTGGTTCTGTGTGCTGAYGAACCTGGCTCAGTTTGGTGTACAGAACTGATTTTTGTTCATTTTTTTCGTTTTCAGAGGAGTTTACAGGAGGAAATTGAAGCGCTGGAATCCCGAGTGGAGTCCATCCAGAGCGTGTTGTCTGACCTCAAAGTTCAGCTCTATGCAAAGTTTGGAAATAACATAAATCTGGAGGCTGAGGACAGTTAAAGCTTTTCTAAACACAACACCCAACCTTTCCTTAGGTTATTAAATGTTTTGATAACATTGCTGCAATTATATTTGAGAACAGAAAATCCATCCCTTTCTTTTTGTTGGTTTGGTGGKTTTTTTTTACTTCCCTGTAAAGTTCTGTATATTTAATAAGAACTTTCTTATTTTGTTTATTGCAGTTATTTATTTATTCAGGAAAACACTGACTTCACATTGCTGGTAAAGCATCCAGATTGGAATATCTGCATTGTTTATTAAGGCAATAAAGCCAGGCATGTATTGGACTTTCCTGGGTTTTGTTTTCCACTCATGAAAAGGTTTAAAACAAATGGAAGGAGGGAATTTGGGAGTGGCTGTTGGATAAAAGCTGTGTGATGCTGGGGACATGATGAGTGATGCTGTTCAGGTGTTTTTAAGAGCYCTCCTGGAGCTCCTAAATTCATCCTCTGTGTTTCACCCTCAGCTCAGGTGTCAGGAATTTGCCAGAGGACAAACAAGGGCTCTTTTAAGCTCACTTTGGTAGTGAGGAAAAGCTTTTGGAGCCCCCATATTCACTCAATTACTGCTTCATATTTGGGAATCCCAAAAACTGCTGCAAGTCACAGTTCTGAGTCTTAATTTCTAATTTTCCTGAACAGCTCCTAAATCCATATTTATGTAGTAAATTGATGTCACAATTGTTCATAGGTTTTGTTGCAATGTCAGCATCAATCCCTAATCTSTGCCTCCATCACTAGGAGGAGCTGAATGTAATTTTTAAATGTCTTAATTGGCTTAATTTGTCTTTATATCCAAAGAAAACACAGAAGGGGTGGGTGGTGGTGTTCACAGGGGTCCCAGGATGAGGAAAGAGATGAGAATCAACTCCATGTTTCAGAAGGCTGATTTATTATTTTATTATATATTATATTAAAAGAAACGATACATTAAAACTACACTAAAGAAAGAGGATTTCATCCRAAAGCTAGCAAAGAAAGGAAAGGAATGATAATAAAATCTTGTGACTGACCAGAGAGTCCGAGCCAGCTTATTGTGATTGGCCTTTAATTAAAAACAACCACATGAGACCAATCAAAGATGCATTCTACAGCAGCAGATAATTATTCCTGTATTATAATTGTCACCTGTATTTAGTTTCTGAGGCCTKTCAGCTTCTCAGGAGAAAAATCCTGTCACAAGGATTTTTCATAAAACATATCCATGACGGGTGGGTGTTTTTTCCAGGGGGAGCAGCTGGAGTTTGACCCAATAGGAGGAGCACCAGCAGATGGCATCAGAGGCCTGGGAATGCCCGTGCCGGGCCRGCCCGTGCCAGGCCGGCCGCGCCTCGTGGAGCTTTGCCTGCGGGGCTTTCATTGGGTGGTGACAGTTCCAGAGTCGCTGCTGCGCTGAGCATTTCACRGCTCTGCAGGGATTTCAAATCATTGCCGCTTCCAGCTAGGCCGCAGTGTGGATGTGGCTTTGTTGTGGGGAGAAAAAAGGGTTTGGGATGGTTTGGGTTGGAAGGGRCCTCAAAGATGATTTTATGGTGGTTTTATTTCCAACCCTCCTGCCATGGCAGGGTGTGGRGAGCTTGCTGCTCTTTGATATTAAAATTTGGATTGGCCCTAAACACAGTGCTGGTGTTTAGGGAAGATTGTTCAGTGCCACAGATCTGATTTTCCCCTTATTTTCTCTCCCTTTTGGGTTTTATACATTTTTCCTGTTGGCTTAGTCCTTGCTACAGAATGGGAGGGCTTTTTTGCACCTGGGATGTCCAGTTTCCTCGTGTGCTCTGGCCAATTGTGTTTGCAAGTCATTACATCTCAACATTTTTCAGCTCAGCCCCTGAATTTTTGTATTTTGGAGAGCTCCTGTGCCAAGCTATCATTTGGTATTTTTATATGTGTAAAGCAGAACATGCAGGAAACACTTTTTTATTCTGGAGTTGTCATTGTGGAAGTGACTTTGCAGATGGTGCATCTGCTGCTTGGAAGTATTTGACAGCATCCTGGTTTTGCTTTTTAATAACCTTTCTGTCATGAAGATCTGCAATTGTTTCTGAGTTGGCACTTACTCTGTTCAGCACCCCATGTTCTAAGGAGTTCTTATTTTTGGCAGATTGGAATCTGTTATCTCTAATAATGTTTCCTTTACCTGAACAAGAGAGCTGTGATAGAAGCCCATGAACCAAACCCTGCTGCTCTGCTCACCCCTGAACACCTCATGAATCATTCAGGTGCACTTGGCAGGATRAATGTGTAAAWATCCTGGTCAGGATGCCAAGAGTTTATAAATGTGTAAAAATCCTGGTCAGGATGCCAAGAGTTTATAAATGTGTAAAWATCCTGGTCAGRATGCCAAGAGTTTATTGTCCTCTRTGCTGGCAAGGGAGGGACATTTGCAGGCACCTGGGGATGGAATGTGTCACAAAGTGCTGTTCTTTCATCTCAGGGATTTTGGAGCACTGGGCTGAGGATCCCTTACCCATGGAATCMCCTTTCCAGCTTTATTTTATCTGAAAATACAATTTTAACACAGGTTTTGTTTTGCAAGTCACAGAGTCGCCCATGGCTGGTTCTTCACTTGGCTGCAGCAGTTAAAGCAGTAAAATCCAGGTGAAATTCTGCTCATCTTGGTGCCTGCTGTCAAGGAGCTCCCAGTTTTTTAGAGCTTGGTAAAACCTGTCAAATACCATGGGATCAATTCCTGCACTTCAGGGATTTGCTAGGCTGGTTTGTGATTCTGTACCTCTGATACAGAAATGTTTCCCACAGGATGATCTCCACTGGAACCTTTATGAATCCCCATTTTTTAGAGCAGACCCGAGCTCCCTTTACACTCCACCATGCAAATGTGGTGGATAATTATCCAGTAATTACAGGAAATGGTGTGTATCTGAAGCAGAGATAATTTTGTGGTAATAAAATCACATCCAAGGGCAAAAAGAGACTGAATTCTGAATACTGAAGCCACATTTCTGTAGGAACAACAGAACYGAGCAGTTTGGCTTGCATGAGTCAGTGGTTCAGATAATTTCTCTAATGTTATTCTAATAGTCTGATTCATGAGAGAGAAAAAAATATGAATATATATAGGCATAATAAGGCCTGACAGCAATTATTTACAACCAACTTTGTCTTTATTTAGATTGTGTGAGTCACACAGAAAACCAAATTATTTTCTAATTAAGCTCTGGCTGCTGCACAGAACACCAAACACAGGCCAGGGAGGATTCCCCCAGCAGGAGATGGAACAGGTTTGCATTGAGGGGACYTTCATCCAGCTGATAAAGGGTGGAATAAAAAATGGAATAAAAATTATAAACATGAGGAGAACATCAAGATGTGCTCAGTGTTGGACTCCAGGCTGGGCCAGGACTGCTCCCAGCCATTCCTTAAGGAAAAATTCCTGGTGGATTCCTCAACACAGCAAAGGGAGGAAAAACCTTGTTCAGTGGAGTTTTAGAGTCTGCCAAGTTTTACCCCTCAAGCACAGTCCAGAATTCCATCAAATCATCAAATCTGGGTGCTTTTCCTGCCTTTTCTCTAACAAACAGGGTTGTGCACASCAGACTTACAACACACAGCTTTGGGGGTTTTAAAATTCTGTTTAGAGTTTAAATTTCTGCTGTCTCTYGGGTATCTGGGATTTGTCTGAATTTAACCAAGCTCCTGTGTACGGCCTGGCCTTTGACCAACAACCTGCAGCACACAAAATATATTTATTTATGAGATAAAACTGCCTGCCTTTGGGTACAATCAGCTCAGAGGAAAATCATTAATCCCAGCACACATGGCCAAGGACTGCTGGTAGCTCCAACRCTGCTTTTTAGTAACACTTGGGGGGAAAATAATAAAACATTCAGTTCCATTGCTGCTGTGGAAGCACTTTCCCCTCCGGTTTTTAATCSTGCTGTTAAAAGTTCAGCCAGAAGAGCTTTGGTTTGCTTCCAAAAATGTCTCCCAGCACCAATGTTGAACATATCAGGGATCAAACAGCCTCTGGGAAAGGTTTAAACCTAAAGCTTGTCTCTGTTTGTAGGGGTCTGTTATGTGTTCAGGTGTTTGCTCTGTGTGTGCTACCAAACCAAATCACTGTGCTCATTTCAGCTCCTGAGGAGTCGTGGGTCAGCTGGAGATGTTCAGGATGGCATTTATAAGAGTTGCCTTTTACTTTGCAGAAAATGCTGCTGCAACACTTGTGCAGTTAAATCTAAATATTCAAAATTACTATTTAACAACCTAAATATTAAAAATCGCTATTTTTATCTGAAGGAACAAAATGGACTTCACTGCAGAATGTTGTTCCCAATGACACATTTATTGCAGTCACGATACTTGGTTTTACACAAGTGGTAGGAAAATCAACTGCAGAATTTATTTTACTCCTCAATTTATTTGTTAATTTGACAGATCTACAGTTGAAGATAGTTTTATAGGTAAATGCAAATTTGCATTTCCATGTACTGACTGGAAGCCCCAGAGATGGCACACAGGGTGGGGGAGCTCGGGCCGTGTTTTTATCTGGGCTTTTCCCT
>JACDOX010000060.1:638786-649338 GCA_014549065.1 Cardinalis cardinalis
CCCAGCTCCTCAGGGATTCTCCATTCCCTTCCCAGCTCCTCAGGGATTCTCCATTCCCTTCCCAGCTCCCTCAGGAATTCTCCATTCCCTTCCCATCTCCCTCAGGAATTCTCCATTCCCTGCCCAGCTCCTCAGGGATTCTCCATTCCCTTCCCAGGTCCTCAAGGATTCTCCATTCCCTGCCCATCTCCCTCAGGGATTCTCCATTCCCATCCCATCTCCCTCAGGGATTCTCCATTCCCTTCCCAGCTCCTCAAGGATTCTCCATTCCCTTCCCAGCTCCATTCCTTGCCCAGGACAGCTCCAGCCCCTCAGTGTCCCTCCTGTAACTGGACACTGGACACTGGACACTGGACACTGTCACGTCCCCAGTGCCCAGCCCAGAGGGACAGAGGGACAATCCCTGCCCTGCTCCTGCTGCCCACACAGTTTTTGATACAATTTTTCTGGTTTTTGGGTCGCTGGCATCCTGGCCTGTGCACAAAGGTGAGTTAATCCCTGCAGATGGCTGGGCCCCAGGCAATGATGTATTTTTAACAAACTGTAATTGCAGCACGCATTGCCATGGCAGAGCTCAGTGCCTGAACACACTTTCTGATTTGAGTTCCTATTTTGATAACTCTCTTTTGCAGCTCCAAATGCACAGCACTGACAGTCCTTGCACACAGGATGACAGGAAATGCTCTCTCCTGGACAACTTTGGTCACTGGCGACTTTTATTGACTGAGTGGCATTTTGGGTTTGCATTTATTAGTTTGCATTTATTAGAAATACATTATTTATTAGTAATGTATCTTTATATACATTACTAATAAATAATGGATAATAAAATATAAATATATAATAGAATAAATAATTATAATAATGAAATATATATATATAATGTAATACATTTAATAATATATAATATAATATAATATAGTTCATAAATATACATTATTTATTAGTTTGCATTTATTAGAAATACATCCCAACAAGATGTGTCCTGAACTGACCTGCCGGGTTTATTTTTTTTCTGGTTATTTTGGGGTGAGGTTTGTTTTGTTTGGTTGGTTTTGTTTTTGTTTTTTGGGTTTTTTTGGGAAACGAGTGCCACAGGGACAGCAAAACCAGATTCTTTTGTTCTGTCGAATTGAGCATTTGCTGAATTCCAGCCCAGCTCCTGCCGGGTGCTGCCGGAGCAGCTGGACGTGCCAGCCTGCCTGGGTGTGCAGATGTTCCAGGCGCTGCTGCCAGCTCCCCACAAGATTTTCTCTCCCGGACTGGGTTACTAAGACAACAGCTCCACTCGATCCTTTGAAGCCAATCCATTATTCGAACGAGCAGAACGAGTCCTTCTGCCACTCCTCGCGCTCCTCCAGTCATTTTTAGCTCTCACATTGCCTCGGGCGGGTTGCAGGGCGCTGCCTTGTTAATCCTGCAGCCTCTGTGTTCTCTGGAAGCTGGGGAGGTGCTGGCAGATGCTGCTGGAGCCGTTCTCAGCGAGATCCTGGCCTGGGATGCTGCTGTGTGACAGGCACAGGAGGATCAGCCCGGGCCCAAAAGGCAGATTCTGGGTTTCTGGTACATACTCATGAATAAATCCATCAAAAGGAGGTGGCAGCACGCTGTGGTTTCAGATAATTGTGACTCACTTCACATTTGTTGTGATTTACCGTGTAACATGCACTGGACTGAGGATCAAACAGTGGGAGGAGAACAAATACATTTGGCTTGAGAAGAATTTCTTTAAATGYCCTGGAAAACAGAAATGAATGATCCTTAAGGAACCCAGGAATGTGTCTGAGCTGCAGCATCACAGAAATTCAGCATTCCTACATCATTGYCAGTGGTCTCTGTGATGGACCAGAGGGATCCATGGATGGATTTCAGATTCGTCCTTCCAACATTTTTAAGACTGAGCAGTGAAATGATTTTGTTGTCCTCAGTCCTCAATTTGAGGCACTTCAATAAAAAAAAACCAAACAAACCAGAACATGAGCTTCCTGRAGATTCGATCATTGCTATAAATTTTGCATTGAGCGTGCTCCAGGATAATGAAGATGGTTGGAAAACCTGGATAGAGGGAGAGAGGTCAGCTGAAGGAAACATCCTAATTGCATAAATCATTACTCCAGGGCAAAATGTAATGAGAATTTTTTCAAACATGAGCTGTCTGCAGTGAGGCATCYCTTTAACCTCGTGCCATCATGCCACACCAATAATTGTTAATTTTGAATGAATTCCTCTTCCACCTCCCTGTCACTGATGCTTTTGATGATTCTGAAGGAATCACAACAACCCTCAGGACTGACTTCCCTATCAGAACAGCTTCTAGGTCCCCTGGTGGGAGCAGGTGGCCCTYGTGGCCATGCAGATCTCAAATTAAAGCGCTGCTCTGTGTGACTGCGAGGACTGAGGTGCCTTGGTTGGTGACAGTCCATCCTAATTCTGCCTTATAAAATACCAAAATTTGCCTCCTCCTGGCTGCTCTGAGGGGCTGTGCTGGACCAGGAGTGCTTTGGGCACAGCACCAAAGGGCAGCAGCATTTTTGCTGGAATCTGTGCTGGGTTTGGCCTGCCAGGGTTGGGAGAAGAGCTGAGATTCCACCACTCAATGATGACAGCAGTGAGACGCCGTGGGGGTGGCTGCAGAAAGGAAAGCACTGGGGTTTGGGTGTCACTTCAGCTCCTGCTGCCCTGGAATATTGGAGATGCTGAGGGCTCTTCCCAGCCCTGAGTGGGACACTGAAGCACACTTACAGGCAGGAATGTGAACCACAAATAGGATTTTTTGACCGGGTTGTTGGGTTGGGTTTTTAAAGATTCCYAATTTTCCCCAAAGCCATGAAGGTTGATCAGCCCCTCAGTGCCTGGGGACATCAGACTGCACGGTTCCATTGCAGTGGCTTCATCTCCCAAATGACTGCTTTTRTCTGCCTTTTTTTCCTTTTTCAAGCACTTTCTGACCGATTCTAAAATTCTTGTCACTGAAAGACTGAGGAGCTGTCAGCAGAGCTGTAATATTTGCTTTTATCTGTCATGTATATCTTCACTTGCTTTGAGTTAATTTGTCACATATTTTATAATTACCATTAACCATCTGAAACCTTCTCTGCATGAAATGCTCTGCCAGGGTGGCCGTTTGCAGTTACTCACWTTCAATTAAGCAGATTTTAAAATAAACCTTTTGATCTTTTTTATATTTTCAGGACCTGCCTTTTACCTTCACCACACTGAATTTTGGCTTCTGCTTCATGAGTTTTGAACATTTTTGCCCAAATATCCTTAAAAATACTGCAAAGTTCACATAGGCTGATTTCATTTATACTTTTGGTATAAATTATATTATTTATATATATATAACTTTATATATAAATATATATATTAATATATATTAATATATAATATATATCATATATTATATAACTATAGATAACTTTATATATATGTTATATCTATAAAACTTTATATATATATTATATTATATATAAAATATATTTTTATATATAAATATATATGTTATATATAATAGATATTATATACATATAACTTTGTATATAGAATATATATATTTATATATTTATATAGAATATATAGAATATATATTGTAATATATATTATTTATATGTATATATTATAATATATATATATTTTATATATATATTTATATATGTATATGTTAAATTATATTATTGAGTTGCTAGGAGGTATTTTTCCCCCTTTCTTATATTTATCAGTAAAAATATTAATCCTTTGCATTAAGCTACAAGGAGCTATTTAGTTCCCATATGTGCAAGGTATATTTTATTTAATATTGATTTTTTTTGTTGTTTTTAATGTGTGGTTTGTGCTTCCTTAAAGGCTGAGCTGCCTTTTTTTCCTGACTCAGCTCCAAAAGTGCACCCAGAGTTTATTGCTTTGCCTTGCAGTCCTGCAGTGCAATTGTTTCTGTTCTGGAATGTTTGGGCAATCTCTCCCTGCCAGATAAGGGCACATCAAAGCCTTTAATAGTTTATTTTACAAGGAGATTTTGGAGTCTTTCTAATCTGCTGCCACGATTGCTTATCTTCTGCTCTGCCACTTGTTGAGTGAAAGGATAATCTTCCTTTTGGATTAGGTTGGGTATTTTAGAGCAAAAAGTGCCCGTGTGAGAGGAGTTTATTGTGGTGCTTCTGCTGAAGTTCAGGGAAGTGACTGAGCCCAGATCAGCTCTCCATCCTGCTGAGCTGCCAGCATTAACCACAGCAAGAGTCAGGAAAGGAAAATCGACAGAATTATATAGAAAAAAATATATAGAATTATATAAAAGCAGGTTTCCTGCTTTTCTTCTAGAAATGAAGGGACAAGCAAAGAATGGCAGTGAATCCATTTGAAAATGTTTTCTGGGGTTGCTGAGGTGGTCTGGGCTGAGATGTCCTTTAAGGAATGGGCAGAGTTAAATCAAATCTCCCTCACATATTCTGATTCTGGTAGCTAAGAGATGCTTCAAACCAAGCTGTTCTTCAYGGTCCTGTTGTTATTCTGAAATTAAAATGCCTTGAAATGTAATCTATAAAATGAATAAAAAACAATTGGTGATGKTAAATGGGCTGGGGCTTTTAAAAAGTCAGATTTTCACCTTTTTTGAGTTTTGAGAGTTGGCAACAACACCTGGATGTGTCTAAAATGCACTTAGATATTCCCCTGGATATAAATTTTATTCTTTCCTGTCAGTGGTTTCAAGGGTTTGTCACAATGCAGTAGAGTCAAATTCCTTAATTTAAGTTGGATACAGGAAAAAAAGCTCCAGGAGAAAAACCACTAAAGAACTTTATTCATCCAAATCACCAATTGTTTACACTTTTAAAGTAAGAAATGTCACAAAACCTTGAACACTAGCAATAATAGGTTTGTGTTTTGCTCATTAAAACACCGAGTTGCTAAGCACATTTATAAAGACAATCTGTGTAATTAGATTTGCAATTATACATTTTGTTTAGTGGCAAACAGTTTGAAACAAAGCAAAAAATGTGACGGCAGCATTAAATATTCCCTAGAAATTAGCAAAGCTGCCCAAAGGAGGGCTGACAGAAGGGGCTGGTTCTCATCAGAGGGAATAACATTTGTTCAAGGGAATAACATTTGTTCCAGTTTGGTGTCAGGGAAATGGAGGGTCCCAGGGTGGGAGGAGGGTGACAGCAGAGCTCCAGTGCCATGGAAACAAACCCTCATCCATGATTGATGGCCATGGCTCCATCCCAGCATCACTGAGCTGTCCTGAGCTGAACCACAGCTGGGAACTGGATCCTGGCTGAGCCATCCAATGGAGCGCCCATTGGGGTGAGATTGACCCTCCCAATTAACCCTCCCAATTAATTAACCCTCCCAATTAACCAAGGAGCTGCTTGATCCTCTCCCAGCAGCGTGGTCATGCCATGGGGACTCAGTGTCCCCCAGACAGCTCCGTGTGTGCCGTGAGATGTCAGCCCTGTTGTCACMCAGGGCTCCCGGCACTGCTGGCTCCTGTGCTGTTCCAGGATGTCCAGAAAGGAGGGAGCAAGCTGCCAGAAGAGTGATTCGTGGGKGGCATCTCTCCAGATCCAGGGCACTGCTGACCAGGAGTCCTGCTGGTGGCCCTGAGAGCCTGGGTGTCATTACTGGTGTCCCCACCTTCGGCAGGGACCTTTTCCATCCTGCGCGAGTGAATTCCTGCAGGGAAAGATTGACTGTGCAGGAGAGATCCATGCGGAGAGAGCCCAGCTGGAATGCTGCCCCCAGCCCTGGGCCCAGCACTGGAGGAGCTGCAGCTGCTGGGGGAGCCCAGAGGAGCTCCAGGRTGGGCAGAGGGATGGAGCAGCTCTGCTGGCACAGCTGGCRTTGCTCACCTGCACAGGAGACCAGGGCTGGGCTCGGTGTGGCCTTGCAGGGCCTGGAGGAGCTGCAGGAAAGATGGAGAGAGGATTTCCAAGGGATGGAGAGCCCCTGAGTTTGTGCATTGCTTTTGTGCTTTTGGCACAGGATTGAAACCCACTCTGGCAAAATTCTGTTTCCTGCAAAGGGAGGAAGAGAAAACGCACCCTTCCCACCTTCCCAAGCCCCAGGGGTGGGACATCTTTGGCTTTTCCTACCTGCAGTCCTGGGGAATGCTCTCTCTTTTCCAATTCACCCCTTTGATTTATTTACTTTATTTAACYCAAATGCTCGTGCAAATTTAACCCTGCCCAAGGAAATGGCAGAATCCAGCCCCCAAATCTCCTGCTCCTAAGGCAGCACAAGATAACAAACTGCCTGGCAAACTGGCACTGTTGGGTGTCTTTTCCAAGTGCCATCTGCAAGGACTATAGTTAGAACATCTCCTTTTTCAAAACTCACTTAACAGCGATAAAAAGATCAAAAAAAGCAAAATTCTGAGTGCAAATTTCCTGTAGCAATAAATGCTAAGAGCTGCACTGGGGCAGGAGAAGGATTTGCCTTGCAGAATTCCTGGGACAAATCCTGCTCTGTGCACAGTGACATGGCTGTCCTGTTAATTGATTATTTATTGTCATTAAACATTGATTATCAGTGGTTCCTGCTGGCAGGCACTTGCTGCACCACGAGCTCTGTGCCTTGCTGCTGCTAGGATGGGTTTTTTTATCAGTTAAATGCTCAGTCTCATGAATTTTCATGTTTTGGCACTGACTGATATCTGCATAGTAATTCTGTGTGCACTTCACTAATGCAGTTTTCTACCTGATGTATTTAAAAATCCCCAGGGTGAATAAAGATGTTTTAACCAAGGGTCCTGCCCTCACTCCATGGGGAGTGCTCAAATTTATGCCCATTTTTAGGGAAGTTTCCTAAATTCTGTGACCCAACACAGCTCCTCAGCCTGACAGAGCTGGACATTGCCTGAGTGTTAGAAACAGATTGTGGATGATGTACAGAGAAAAATGTACAGGAGGAGGAGATGAACAGCAGGGAAAAGTACCTGAGAAATCTTCATTGCAGCAGAATTCATTGACTCAAAATTAATTAGCACCATGACACRTAAGTGGGGAAGGAATTTCTGAGCAGTTTTATGCTGAGGATCCAGAGTTTGCACCAGAGGAGAACAAGCCACAGTCATGAGGCAAAATTAATCAAAGCTCTGCATTCTGAAAGAAATTGGGATGAACTCTTTTTTTGTCTTTCTCCAAAATTAAATGATGGAAGGCAGCAGTTTGCAGAAGGAGAAGAAGGGATTTCTGAGTCTGCAGTAACATGAGAGAACCCATCCATTTTTATAAAGAATTAGAGTCTCTTATTTCACTCATTACCTGCTGAATCTCCTCACGGCTAGAACTCATCCAAATTCACAATTCCCACTGCAGAAATCAGGAGGAAATGTCAAAAATGTACCTCACACCACAACAAACGAGACAGTGGAATGCTCAAAAGCTKTTCATGGGCATCCTGTGGTTGAAATATTGCATCCAGTACCCTCTGAGCACTCAGGAAAGTCAGCACACCTCACGGTGATGTGATCATCTCCAAACTGCTCTGGAAAATCAAARCAAAAGCAGAAAAATGTTGGTATCTTCACCTTATGGAGGCAAAATTGTAGGGGAGCATTTCATTAAAAAGCATTGATGTGTGTTATAGATTTCCAGAAAATCATTTCAGGGTGATTAAATGAGAAACTTCCTTTTTTTTCTCTTTTTTTTTTTTTTTTTATCAGGAAATGCTTGGCTAGTCCTAGGAAATAACTTCTATGGTAAATATTGCTTCCTGAAATTAAGTGGTTTTTCATCCTTTAATTTGGGAAGTCCCAGAGACATTTGGCAGATTTCAGCTGTAATGAAATAATATCCTGAAATTCTTTTCCTTTTATTGCCAATATTATTGCTATTATTTCTTAGGAAGAGCCAAGGGTCTCGTGCTGCAGATAAATAAGATAAATGTAACTTCCTTTTCAAATGTCAGGATGGCATTTTGGGGAAAACGGAGTTAAAATCTGTGATCTGTGTTTGCAGGGGGCTAAAAGCAATAAGCTCATTGTAGGGCAGCACAATGAGAGTTTTGATGAGATTAAAATATAACAATAATCCACTTAAATTATTAACAACAGGCTGGTGCTTCAAAGTGACCCTTGGCTCTTATCTTCTCCAGAAATAATAGCAGAAATACAGACATTGAAAGGAAAGGAGTTTCAGTGACAGCTCATTAAAGAGGCTTTTGACAGTTTGGAATGTGGATGAAGATAAATTTAGTGCTGCATTTCCTCGTGGTGAGGGCTAATGGTCAGCAGAGCCCAGGGAAAGGAAAGGATTCCTGTCAAACCAGCCAGGGCTCCCATTTGCATTTTAAAAAGTGGGAAACAAGTTTGGTTTTTTTTTTTTTTTTTTTTTTCTGGAGATAGCACCATGTGGAAAACCTGCACAATGAGATTTTCTGGCACATTCTTGGAATGCATGGCCCACATGGGAATTAAAGTGCATTTTCTCTTTGAACCGTGGCGTGTGTGAGGGATTTATGCTGTTCAAAGGGAAGATGTAAGTGGCCTCTAATATCCTCATTCATCAAAGAATAAGCACAGGCTTAAATCCACCTTGAGTTAGCCAAGCTCTCAGGAATGTGTTTACCTGCAGGAATTTGCCAGTGACTGATGAAACCAGCAGTGAGTGTTTACAGGTCCTGCCAGGGATTAGAAGGAACGTCTAAACTTGTTGAAAAACCATCTAAAGTGGCTCTGTCGTTTCTTCCCTGCTCCAAATGTCTTTGAAACCCAGCCAAGCCTCTCTGGGCTTGTTTATTATTGTAATTTTTTAATCCTGGCCTTTAGAAGTCACTTGATGCTTCCAGCATYAGTACTGAGCAAAAGTGCATTTCTGGGTGATTCTGCAGCCTGGGCTTTGCCATGTGCAGCTGCAGTGTGGGGATTTCATGGGATGGTTTGGGCTGGAGGGATCCTAAGGCCCACCCTGTTCCATCCGTGCCGCTGTCCCAGGGTGCTCCAGCCTGGCCTTGGGCACTGCCAGGGATCCAGGGGCAGCCCCAGCTGCTCTGGGCAAGAATGTTCCTGCCCAAAATCCCATCCATCCCTGYCCCCTGGCTGTTTGAAGCCRTTCCCTGTGTGCTGTCCCTCCATCCCTTGTCCAAACTCTCTCTCCATCTTTCCTGCAGCTCYTTCAGGCCCTCAAGGCCACACTGAGCTCACTCCAAGCTTCTCCTGTCCAGGTGACAATCCCAGCTCTGCCAGCCTTTCCTTATAGGAGAGATGCTCCATCCCTCTGATCAACCTGGTGGCCTCAATGTCATATTCCAGACTCATCTCAGAATATTCCTCTAATTTCTGGTGTGTTTTGGTGCATGGGGGTGGAAGTCTTGCTGTTTCTGGGTGGAGCTGTTTCATTTTATGCATTCTGTAAAAAAAGCTCAGTGAAAAGGAGCGGGAAGTGTAAAATCCCAAAGTGAGGAGCGCAGGCTTGCCTCCTCTATCCCAGTGAATCAGTCCTTCAGCTGGAGGGCCCTCTGGAATCCACTCCATCAATTAATATTTCACAAAGCCTCACAAAGCACAACCACCTCTTCAAGGAAGGGCTGTGAGCAGCACGCTGCCCCACATGGCTCCGGGCTGCCCAAAATGAAGGAGCCACACATCCAAACCCGACCCGAAGGGCCACTTCCATCAGAGGTGGTTTACCCTCGATAACCTTTCCCAACCTAAATSATKCTTTGATTCTGTGATCTGAATAAATATGGGCAGCTGTTCCCCAGAGCCCTGAGCTCAGGCTGCTCTCTCTGGTGCGCTCTGTGCTGTGTCCCTGCTCTGCCATCTCTGCTGTCCCATCTGTGGTTTCCACCTCAGGATAATTCCCCAAGTCAAAGCCTGGAGTCTGGCTGACCTCCTTGGGCTGTACTTGTGGCTCTATTAAAAGCAGTTATGCAGAGCTGAGCAGTCCCTTTTCCAGGCCATGGTATTTATAGCCTTGATAGCCCTGGCAGGTAACCCGTGTGGAGCCACCAGAGCCCCTCTCTGCTGCATCTCCGGAGTGCCTGGCAGTGTTTGCACGTTCTTGGAAAAGCAGAGCTTGGAGCCAGAGAAGGCAATCCCAGGCAAGGTCTGTCCTTACTGCAGCCACACAGTGCCCGTAAAAACATAGCTCAGGCTCCGGGGGCACGGGGCAGCAGCTCGGGTTACCGTCCCCCGTCCTTGGGAGGGGATTCCGGAGAATCCCGCCTGAATTTCAGGCACCTGAAGGACTTTCTGGGACAGGCGCTTCGCTGGGGAGAATCCACAGCTCGGAGGGGCTGCTCAGGGCGGCCTCGACTGGGCCACCTGCAGCTGCGGGGCGCTGCGGGACGGGCTGAGGGTGCGGGACGGAGCAGCGGGGGCCGCACAGGGGGTGCGGGCAGGAGCTGGGACAGCTCTGTCCCCGGCCCGGGGCGCTCGGGGGCGGTGCGGGACGGAGCGGGGCGCTCGGGGAGCGGTGCGGGACGGAGCGGGGCGCTCTGGGAGAGGTGCGGGGAGGTGCGGGACGGAGCGGGGCGCTCGGGGGGCGGTGCGGGAAGGTGCGGGACGGAGCGGAGCGCTCTGGGGGCGGTGCGGGACGGAGCAGAGCGCTCTGGG
>JACDOX010000060.1:681098-709156 GCA_014549065.1 Cardinalis cardinalis
TGGTGTGCCATAGCTGGAGGGTGTTATTAACTGCAGAGCTGCAATCTGCCATCTACCCCTTTAAAAGGCTAAAACAGGGCTGGTTTAACCCCAAATGTGTTTGCTGAACTCCACAGCCCAAACTTTGGGGTATTTCAAACAAAACCAAAGGCAGCCACAACCTCTCTGAATTCCAGAATGTTTTGTTTCTAAACCTCCTCCTGTTGCATCTTTTGAGTGTTAAAGTGCTTTTTCTTTTAAGATCACTTTAAAAGATTTAGGGGCAGAGTTCTGCAGTTGAAATAAAAATGTTTTCAGCTTCSCTGCTCCTTGATGCCCAGGCAATGTCCCTGCAGCAGCAGCTGTAGCTGAGGTGCTGCTCCAGAGGAGCACATTGACAGGGAATGTCWCTGCAAACAGGGATTTTAAGGCTCCTGGATTGCCTTGATTATGTGAAAATTAACTTAATCTGCAAACAAATCCCCTTTAAAAGAGCAGGGAAACCAGGGCTGGGGTGACTCTGTGAGAAAACGAGAGACCTGCTCTGTCTGTGAAAGAGAAATTGGGTTTGAGCAGCGCCAAAACAATAAAATAAAATAAAATAAAATAAAATAAAATAAAATAAAATAAAATAAAATAAAATAAAATAAAATAAAATAAAATAAAATAAAATAAAATGAAATCTGCTTTGCTTAACAGCTCATAAACCTATTTTTCCTCCCACTGTAGTGGTGCTTTCAAGGTAAGATCTGGCTGGTTGGAGAGAAGGAAAACCCCAAAAGAACAAACCTCACACTGCTCTGTGGACTTATTTTAAATTAATACATCTCCTAAAATATATATTTGAAGTGCTGAGTGTACTCTGCCCACCAATATTTAAATGTCAAGTATTATTTTTATATATATATATATATATAGACACACACACACACATATATATATATATTTTTTTTTTCAAATTCCTGGCAGTTTTCAGCCGTGTCCTGTTCAGTAAATCACTGGAATTGTTGCTGCAAAGCTGGAATGCACTGATTTAAATAATGTTCAATGTTTGTTTTCAAAGCCTTCTGTTTCATTTCCATTTCAAATGAAATTATTATGCAGAGTTAACTGGTAAAGCTTGAGTGGATTAAAGAAAAACTGGTGATAAATTAGAGTTTGAATCACAGGGAATTTCAGCCTCCAATCCCATAATTGCACACGTGTAGTTTATTTTATTCCTGCAGACAAATGCATTTAACACGCTGACAAGTTCAATTTCCCCACAGCTTTATTACACAAATCACTTTTTACAAGGGAAAAAAAGTCAAATTCCTCCAGCTCTCAACTCTTATGGATAAACCAAATTCTTTGGGATTTATTGATTTCTTATGGATAAATAAAATTCTTTTGGATTTATGGATTTCTTATGGATAAACCAAATTATTTTGGATTTATGGTTTTCTTATGGATAAACCAAATTATTTTGGATTTATGGATTTTTTATGGATAAATCTCATTCTTTTGGATTAATGGTTTTCTTATGGATAAACAAAATTCTTTTGGATTTATGGATTTCTTTATGGATCTTGTTGTTCTGCTCTTCTCACACAACAAGCAAAGCACACCTGCCAATGAGTGTAGAGACAAAAATATTCACTGGGAGCTCCAAATTTCACCCAAAAAGCTCCTGATTCATTAAATAATTGAGTTTTGGGGGTTTTTTGGAGTATTTTTGGGTTGCCATCCCGTCCCAGCCCTGCCATGGCACCTTCCAGTRCCCCAGGWTGCTCCAGCCTGGCCTTGGACACTTCCAGGGATGGGAAAAATTTCCTTGTGTGGAGATTTGATACCTAAACCCAACATTTGTAACAACAAATTACCTGATCACTTCAGAAATGAAACAGCAAAACCAAGAGAAGTKGATTAAAACCAGCAAATTGTGAGGAGAGCTTTTGGCAATATTCAGCTTTTGTACTGCAGTCATCACCGGGGGGGAAATCTTGAATAATTCAGGGAATATTTCAGTATTTGATCTATCAAGGCTTGTAAGTGAGCAAGAATGAACAAGGAGAATTCATGGAAATCTGACCTTGCTGCTGGAATCTCTTGGCCTTTCATCAGCAGAGCCAGATGTGTCCTGCGGCTTTGGAAATGCAAGGAAAATGGAATTTATTTCAATCTGGGCTGCTCAGTCGTCCAGTTGTGTGGAACTGGGTGCTTGCTGAAACACCCAAATTCACTCTTTTTTATTTCAATTTAGAAACAAACACAGAGCCCTGAGGAAATCCCCACTCCCAGCAGTTTCCTGGAACACTCAGATATTTAAAATCAGAATTCTCTGCGGAGAGCGGAGAGAAAGGAAAAATCAAGAGAAAGGACTGAAAAATGCTGCAGGATCTCAGTGTTTGCCCTGGCTGGGTGTTGTGTCACAGGAAAACTCTGTGTTTAGGAAGGAATTTGGAGGGAAGGAGCAAAGCAGTGGATATTCCATGGGATGCCTGTAAAAAAGGGATTAATTGGCTAAATTAAGGTCTGAGGTCAGATCTGACACTTGTCCCATCTAAAGTAACTCAGAGAAATTAAATTAATACAGTTTTTAATGTTGATTTTTGGTTGTCAACACTGATTTGCACAAAAAAAGCCAAATTTTAAGGGGATTAAGATGATTTTAATTTTTTTCCTATATGTAGATTATTAGATTAGATTAGATTAGATCTGTAGATCATAATTTTAAATATTCATTAATAATCCTTTTTGGCATCTTGAAATGTGCTGATGATAGAAAAGATGTCATAATCTTTGATTTAAAAGTCCTTTTCTTAAGGAAGAGTTCAGCAGAATACAGTGGAAAATGCTTTTAGTTCATTGCCATAATTTTTTTAACATTTGCATTAGAATTAAGGCTAAAAATAATTAAAATGTATAAATTTCTACTCTTAATATGTATTTCTATGATTAATACATAGAGTATACAGGGAATTTAGAAAATATTTCAGCTGAACTTTTTGGGTTGTTCTTTCCCTCTGGATGTTCCACAATTGGATATAAAATAATTCTAATACAAAATACAGATAAATCCTAAAATTGCTTCCATAGCAAGCATAAAATGAATCTAAATAGGTGTGACAGTCAATTTTCTGACTTACTTCTGTATGGGGAAAGGATGATAAGAGGTATAAAATGGATAAATATTTTCTAAATGGTGAAATTATCAATTTTAGAGAGTGAGCAGTCAGGAGGGCTTGGGAAGTGATAAGGAACTGCTTCCATGAGGAGGAATTTGAGGCTTTTAAAAACCTGATGAAGTGGCTCTGTCCTTTATGTAAAAGATAGCAAAGAGAAGCAAGAGAAATAAATATGAAAACCTGGCAATTTACAGKGGGCAGGGATAGGGGTAGGGCTTTATTCACTGTGGTATTGCGGAAATCAAAATTCAATGCTGTAAAAATTGCTGCACGGTTTATTGCTTTATTTATTTATTTATTTATTTCTGCCTTTATTCCTTTATTTTTTTCTATTTCAGTGCCAGTCCCTAAAAGCCAGAGTCATTTCCAGTTCCTTTTTAGTGGTATTTTGCTGGAACTCTCTTGCATTCAGGGAAKGAGGAATACAGAAGTGATGAAGTGTTCAAGTTCAAAACTAAATTGGACGAGTAAAACCTGYTCAATATTGAACTTTAAAACTACAAAAAAACCCAAACCAAAAACAAAAGGAAGAGAGTTGCTGGAGTTGGACGGAAAATAAAAGAAATATTTGATTTTAATGCCCCTCCTTGGGCTGGAGTAGCYGAGCTCTCCCCACCCATCCTGATTTGTGCTCCTGTCACGGGGTCACTTCCCTGAGCAGTTTGTAGAAAACTCTGTGCTTTTCCTAAATTAAAACCCCCTTGGAGCTCCTACAGCCTCAAATTATCTGTAAGGGGATGTAGATACTGAAAGTCTGGTCAAAAAAAGAGTCAGATAAACTTTCCCGAGCCTTACACTAGGGAGTTGTGAGAAAACTCAGAAAAAAACTACCAATCCTTAATCTTTACAACTAGTGTTTTAAACATGTTATTTACTTATAAAATAAGTGTATTATTTATAAATAAAATAAAGTGTTATTCCTAATAAACCAATTTTGTAAAAAGTGTTAATTAAAGACAAATCAAATCCAACTTTATGTAGCTATCTATTAAAAAATGTGTAATATTTTGTGTCTAATAAAAGATAATATATATTATATATACTTTATATACACTATATATATAATATATAGTATATATAATATCTATTATATAATATATATAGTATATATATCCTTTAATATATCAATAATAAGATAATATATAAAGTATATATAATAATAGTATAATAATATAATATATACTATAATATAGTATATAATACAATAATAGTATAATAATAACAGTAGTAGTGTAATAATAGTATATGCATAATATATATTTTATATATATTATACATATAAGATTTTTAATATATATATATTAGGCACATGGTGGCTAATAAACTTCTATAAATGTGTCTAATAAACTTCCCATTTACCTTCTGAAACCCCAGAAACTTCATCCTCCCGTCCCTAACACAACACCACCACCACCCCAGGGGCGATGCTTCCCCCGAAGCCTCAATCTGCAGGAACAGCCTCAGCTCCTGGATCATTTCCTGGGCTCTGCTGAGCTGTCAGAGCCCAACAAAACAGCCCCAGAAGCCTTTTCAGAGCTTTGGAAAGGAGCAGAACCCCCTGGTCCCGCTGTGGGCTGGGATGGTGCAGGGAACACGGCTTCAGACATTCGGTGTAAGGGGAARTAATGACCTGGAAGGTGTAATTATGTGGGGTGTTTAAAAAAAAAAATCRGTTTTTTCAGGGTCTCTGTGTTTGGTGGAGTGATTAAAGTGAGAGTCCTGCGAAGTTTCCTTGGGATAAACCCAGCTCAGGCTCCTTTTGGGAGTGCTGGGGGTGAGGAGAGGTTGAGAGGYGGTGGAGAGTGGAATGAACTCACCAGGACTGAGGAGTAAAGCACATTTCCCAGGTTTGATATTGTTTAAATGCCTGAATCGTTTGAGTCCCTGAAAGAGCTGGAAAAGGTGGAGAGGGAGGATTTCCAAGGGATGGAGCACACAGGGAACGGCTTCAGACTGCCCCAGGGCAGGGCWGGGTGGGATTTGGGGCAGGAATTCCCAGAAAGGCTGTGGCTGCCTGTTGTGTGATAACATTGATTCAAAAATAAACCAAGAACTATCTAAACCATTCACCTCTTTCATAAATCACCTTACTCAAACCGTAAAAAAATACAGTAATGAAGTCACACATCCTCATCTACTTCAAAACTTAGCTTTTACAAATCCCAACAAAAAATACAGACACGTAATTAATACCTTWCCTAATCCACAACCAACCTYACCTCAAATAATAAAAACTTAGAATAAATTGAGCACTCCTCAGCTGCCCCWGGGTCCCTGGCAGTGCCCAAGGCCAGGCTGGACAGGGCTGGGAGCAGCCTGGGATGGTGGAAGGTGTGGAAAAAACAATCTTTACATGCTTGGAATTCAAACACTGAGAAGAAAAATTGATTAAAAAAAWTTCTAAATTGATTTTATTAAAACGAAATTGATTTTAATTGTATTCAGTTGGCACCCAGGTTGGGATGTGATCCAGGATTGTGTTTCCAGAGCTGGGTGTTTTTAGGGAAGGAAAAACAGAGTTTAAATAAGMTAAGGGAGAATTGAGTTAAAATGTCTTGCATAGTACTGGGTAAAATTTGATACAATCAAAGTATTTTAGTGGCACTGGTTATCTGAGCACCACTGTTCTCATTGCCAGGATAAATGGAAAATCCTGCTGGATCTTATGGAGGCGCTGAGAGAAACTCATATTTCTTTAGGAAACTGTATTTCTGGAGACTCGCTCGTTATTTCCCTGCCTTAATGAGGCCTCCAAAACACCATTTATTCATCAGCTCCCAGCCAGGTGGGGAGCCCAACAGCCTCCCAGTTTCCTGCGAGGGCAGAGATGAATATTCAGCCTTCCYTTCCAGCTGGGAACGTGCAGGAAGGGCTGGAATGAAGAGCAGYCCTCTCCTCTGCCCGCCCTGCCTCCAGCCCGCCCGGGGTTAATTGGCTTTCTGTCCTCCACACTCGGCTGCACCAAGGTTTCACAAATTTCCACGGCTCCCTCCAAGAAAAAACTCTCCTTTTCTTCTTCTAATTAATCAAAATTGATACTAGCAGCAAAAAAAAAAAATAAATGTGGCAAAGAAATGAGTATTTGAATTAAGAAGTGTGGAAATGGCGTTTTCAGCCCAGGACTGTGATTCCCATCTCAGTTGCTGGGATCTCTAATTAATGTGKTGTCATTAATTAACTGCTGAAACACAAACTGTGATGAGTTTTTGCTTTTGCAAAAGCACAAATATGGATTTTTTTTCCCTGCCCTTTCAGCTGGGGAAAGCATGGCCTGAAATTAGCTTTATAATTTTGGTTATTTGTGCTGGATAATCCTCCTGGAGCAGCTCTGGCCGTGGCTCCCCCTGTAACCCTCTGTTAATCAAGGCCAGAGCTAATTAGCAGAGTCTGTTTAAATTGCTATGAGCAATAAAAGAGAAATTCTTTAGTTTTTGGTAAATTTTGATAAATTCTTTATGTTTTTGATACATTCTTTAGGTTTCTTTAGCCCATATTCAGTATTTTCGGAGCTGAATTTTGGGCTACTTTTGGAACACAAAATTTAACATTTCTGGTGAAAATATGGGAGTTTTATGTCAGGATGAATATTTGTAAAATACCAAATATGATTTATGGGCAGATCTGTTTTTCAGCTGAGGATCTTCCAGACACTGGAATATTCACAGCAAAGCCATCAAACAGGTGCTGAATTAATTTTGAAGAAAACAACTTAGTGCATCACTAAGTAAACCCCTGATATTCTCCTTAGTATCTTAATCGCAAAAAATGTCCAAGTATATCCAACTTCCCAATAAAACCAAATAAAATTGAACCTAATTTCCATCCCTCCCTTAATTACAGGTGTTTAGGAGATTTAATGCATCTCTGAAGTGCCCAAATGCCCCGAGCAGTGATCCGACATCTGCAGGCTGTAATTTCTCTCTAACATCAARCCATTCACTAAATGATTGTAGCAGCAAACAAATTCACTTCATTTGAGGTGTCTGAGTGGTTTGTTTACTTCTGGAGGCGCTGAAATCTTGCACACAAATCTTCCTGTGTCCCCCAGCCAGAGCTGAGCTTGTTCTGCCTGCACCAAGCTGTTGGCAGATGGAGAGGGAGGCACTGCAAACTCAGTTAATGCCTTTATTAAATATTGTGCAGCTTTTTGAATGTTAAATCCTCCAAGAAGACGGAAAACAATTTTCTTTGGCCAAGTAAAGAGAGAGAGATCACATATATATGGATTGAATATGAATGATACATGAATTTACAGATGGATTATATGGAATTTTAGACATGGAATATAAAAATCAGTGGGTTTTTTTTTCTTTTTACTTTCTATTTTCCCTCTCTATTTTCCCATATTCGTCCCAGGAACTCCTGAACAAAGTTAATCACAAAGTCTTTTTCCAGCTTTTCATTGGAGGCAAAAAGTTTTTTAGGTCATGGTATTTATTAGGTTGTCCTTCAAAATTCCTGTGGTCAGTGAAATATGAGTTTCCAGTCAACAGCCCCTGAAATATTCTGTGCCTGGGTGTAAAAATTTCATCCTGACTTTGTGAAAGTGAGGAAAACAAGCCCATAACAACAAAGAGTTCTGCATCTTTGAACTCTTCATTGGCTCTGATAATGATCAAATAAATCAGATCTGATCTTCCCRAGCTCGTCAGCCCATTAATAACAGGCTGCCCTTTCTTAGGGCAGATCTGATGATATTTGTGATGACCAGTCAGGGGAAAAACATGTTTAATGCACTGACAGCTGATTTTATCATCTCTGGTAGCCATCCATTGTCTGCAGACACTTCTCTGAATCACAGCCAATTCTGCATTTGCAGGTCTGGGCTGTGGCAGAATCCCAGAATTACCCAAAAAATCAACCCAAGAGGCAAAGCCCAGTGCTGGGGAGAGGAGAATAATTCAYGATTCCTGCAGAAACTCTCTTTGATCAGGAGTTTTTGTGCTGCTGAGCCCCCCAGTGCAGGCATTTCCCAGCTCAGGTGAATCCATTTCAAGGCAGATTTTCAGAGCTGAATCCCCAATGAGACCAAACTCTGCTGTAAATCTCAGTGCCCTGAAACCTCCTCTTGAAAAAGATGTCTCCACCTGATAGGGTGCTAAATATTTTCATTTTTAGAGGGTTTTTTTGCAGACTTCAGTCACTGTCCAGGATAGTAAATTTTCCCTGGAGTTCTCATAAAGATGACAGAGATGTGCCTTTGAAAATAATAGGAGACCTTGAATTTCACAGATATTTTTAGAAATAATATATATATTTTTWWAAATATATATTTTATATGGATTTTTATACAGTTATATTTCTATATATTTATGTGGATTATTTTAATATATATAATGTTTTTATAGAATTTATATTATATATTTATMATTTTAATATAATATAGTATATATTTTTGTTTATGTAAGTTATACGATATATGAATTGTTTTTATTTTCATATAAAATATTTTAGTATAATTTATAATATATAGGTATAATTTTATATAATACATATTCTATATTTTTGTTCATGTAAGAGATATATATATATAAATATAAAACTATAAAAACAAGCTAGTGATGTAAATAATAATGGTCCTAAATTGTGGAAAAGCTGACGCACACCTGACAATAAATGGGATGTGTGCTGAGGAAGTTGTTGACTTTCTTCCGTTTGCTTTGTGCAGAAATCTTTATAGATAATGCCAATCCTAGAAATAAATCGCTTCTTTCCTTTTTGCATTTCCTAATTTTGTTTTTTTCCCCCTCAAAAAAGTTTGCTTTCTGGCCCAAAGTTTTAGCTGGGGTAGACATGAGTGTAAAACTCATTAAAAGGGGATTTACTAAATAAATGTCAATGGGCTCCTCTAATAAAATTCTGCAGGGGCCCAGCAGCCCAATTAACGAGAGACCAGAGCAGCTCCTTGCACACAGATTTTGTTCTCAGCAGTGGAAGCACAAGAGGAAGGTGCCCAAGTCTCCCAATTATCTCCCAAGGAATTTCCTGAGCTCTTGGTTCCTTCACAGCTGCAGTGACAACTTTGGGGYGGTTTTTATTTTTCATGTCCTGTTTGGGAAATGCCAAATCCTGTCCAGGCTCTGCTGCAYGTCCCTCACTCTGCATTAACCTTGATTTTAGTTCTGTTTCCATTCTCCTTGGATTCTCATTCTGTTTTCATCCTCCTTGATTTTAATTCTGTTTTCATTCCCCTTCAGTGCATTCCCAAGGTCCGTGGAGAGAGCTGTGTTTTACAAAGCTTTTCCAAGTGATCTTCAAACAGCACCTTGGAAAATGTTGGGTTTTTGCTCTCTTGGAAACATCTCCTTGCAAAGAGCTGCCACCAAAATGAATGAGCTCAGCAGAATCAGTGCATTCAAAATTCAGTCTCTCCCAGTGCCATGGTGTTGGATTCTGCCCTTTTCTGACCCAGATGGGGCAACTGAGAGGTGTTTRAAGACTTTTATTTTATTTTTAGTCTTATGAGARGGGTGAGACAATACAGATGTTATGATTCACACCATCACAATCAGAAGTTAACTATTTATTAAGTACAATATAAGTGTTTCTTGGCCTATCAGCTGTAGCTACACCATGTTGTAAATGCCTTAAAGATAATAATTTGTGGTACAAATGATTTTGGCACTTCAGCYTCTTCAGCATCTTTTATTCACTGGTAATCCCAGTGGGCCAAGCCAAGCCCAGCACCTGGATTTTGTCACCTTTCATGGGTGTGAATCCTTCCAGGGGAAACTCCCCTTTCCAGGGGGAAATTCCAGCTGGACAAYCTCAAACCATTGCAAATCCTGCATCCCTCATGACAGACACCTGAAATTTGCATTTTCAAACTCAGCCCCTCAGCAACGTGCCAAAGTCAGCACCGAGTTAAGAAAAAAATCCTTAAAATCCTGTGTCTGCTACTTTGAAATGATTTGTAATGGTTTTGCAGCTCTTCAGGATCTATTTTGTTTTAAATGAAACTTGACATTTACATCATATCAATATTTGGTTTTTACACAGGCMGAACAAGAGAAGCTGCAACCCTCCAATCATCTGCAGAGCAGCAAATTGGAATTATTTATGAGGAAAAAGTGTAATGTTTCATTTTCATATTTTCAATTAAACTGGATTGAAAGCAAAGCTGTCCAGATCAATCCAGGGAAAAGAAACACACAGACTTGGGTTTAAAAAGCCCTGAAATGAAACCTTTCATTTGTTTTATTCCTTTTTGTATGTCATAGGGTTTTTTTTTACTCCAGCAGAAAATGCAAACAAGGCAAAAAAAACAAAAAAACCCAAACAAAACACAAGAAATTGAGAAACTCAACTTTTACTTAAAGCATTATGAAAATATTTAGCACCTCTAGCTCAGTGCATCTGCAATTAATGACCCTGAAAGGGCTTTTGGAGGATAAATTGTGAATTTCTGCCTCTTGACTTCAGTGTGGAGCAGAGCCCACCCAAAGCTGACCCCTGCCACCCCTTCCCTCCTGTGGCTGCACTTTTTAATTAAAAACCACRCTGGCATTTGAGCAATCCTTTATTTGCTCGACTTGGGGAGTTCTGGAGCTGCCCTCAAATGTCAGGGAGTCCATCCCATGTTTGGGTTTGATATTCTGCTGCACACTCCAGGTCCCTCGGGGCAGCCACCTCGGGTTTGTCCCTCACTCCTGGTTCTGCTGCTTCCCACAAGCCAAAGCTGGCACAGTCGCATCTGTAAATGAGTTCCAAATGCTTTAAATCTTTAAATGCTTTAAAAGGGCTTAAATCTTTCCCTGCCTGGAGTTGCCAGGCAACTGCCACACGAATTAATTCACCTGCAAGCTGCTCCTGCCTCTGTCCTGTGCCCCAAAATCCCACCCAGACCCTGGGATCTCCTGCTCCAGGTGCAGGGAACAGCTGAATCCATGGGAATTCAGGGGAATCCATGGGAACCCATGGGAATTTGTGGGAATTCATGGGAATTTCTGGGAATCCATGGGAATTCATGGGAATCTGTGGGAATCTGTGGGAATCCAGGGGAATTCATGGGAATCTGTGGGAATCTGTGGGAATCCATGGGAATTTGTGGGAATTTATGGGAATTCATGGGGATCTGTGGGAATCCATGAGAATTCATGGGAATTTATGAGAATTCGTGGGAATCCGTGGGAATCCATGGGAATCCATGGGAATTAATGGGAATTTATGGGAATTCTTGGGAATTCATGGGAATCTGTGGGAATTCATGGGAATCTGTGGGAATTCATGGGAATTTGTGGGAATCCATGGGAATCCGTGGGAATTCCTGGGAATTCGTGGGAATCCATGAGAATTTATGGGAATTCATGGGAATTTATGGGAATCCATGGGAATCCATGGGAATTCATGGGAATCTGTGGGAATCCGTGGGAATTTGTGGGAATTTATGGGAATTCATGGGAGTTTGTGGGAATTCATGGGAATCTGTGGGAATTCATGGGGATCTGTGGGAATCCATGGGAATCTATAAGAATCCATGGAAATTCATGGTAATTCATAGGAATTTGCGGGAATCCATGGGAATCCATGGGAATTTATGGGAATCCATGGCAATCCATGGGGATTCATGCAGTTCCCACCCCTGGAGAAGCAGCCCCGCGCTCCAGGCCAGGAACAAAGCTGAACGTGCTGAGATGTCTTCCTGCACTGCTGTGCCTGACACTGAGCTTTGGGATCTCAGAATCCTGGCGTGGTTTGGGGTGGGAGGGACCTTGAGGCTCCTCCATCCCCACCTCCCACCATCCCAGCAGCTCCAGCCCTGCCCAGCCTGGCCTTGGGCACTGCCAGGGATCCTTGGGGCCTTGCTTGAGCTCCCCTCATCCATCCCAGCCCATCCCAGACCATTCCAAAGCTGGGCTTGGCTTTCCATCCTCAGGACAAGAACAGGCTCTGTGCAACACAGGACCTTTGCAATCAGTTCGGTTCTGCTTTCACCTTAAAAAGCTAAAAAACAAACAGCCTCAGTTTGCATCACAATTTCCCTGAGCACTGGGATGGATCATTCTTTATTCCAAGGGGTGAAGCCCAGCCTGAGGGCTTTACCTACTGAAATAATTTCTTACTTAACACCAAGCACCCATAAACAATATTTCTCATATTCCCACCAGGATGTCGTTTGTGTACTAATTGTCCAATAATGCAGACCTGCAATCATACTTAAAGTTCTTAACGGGGGGCTGCTGGCTTTAAATTTAGTTTTTATTTTTATAACTTGCTCTTAGACTTACCCATAATCATAATTTCACGTTGCTCACTCAGGTTCCCAGCAGYGCTCCTGGATATTTTGCTGCACTTTCACAGCCACTTTATGATGAAGAGAGAGTCATTAAAATGGATGTTCTGCATTACCCAAGGACTTCTTTTGGCAAACATTCCTTGTAAAGCTCCAGGTTCTCTGCAGGGGTCTGTGTAGCAGCTCAGGAGTGAGCTCTGCTCCGCATCGATTTTATTCTGTAAATCAAAATTTCCTCCTGTAGTGCATAATCAGAGCTAATTTCATGAATTCATTCAAAGAATCACCTCAGCCCAGATTTTGCCAGGCACTGTGGAGTTCCTGCTGTTTTAACTTGTCACATTTACTTTATTTACTTTCTAACTGCTAATGTCAAAAACTGGGTTTTTTTTTTCCACTGAGTCAATGAAACTTTATTTTTTCTCCTGAAACAAATGAAAAATTCACACAGATTTTGCAAATTAAATATTTTTAAGCACAGTTGGGAACATTTATCACGTTGCTTTCAATCCTTTTATTCCCTTAAAAAACACTTGAGTTAAATGGGAGATTTTGATTACTTGTTTTTATTAAATATTGTCTTAAAAACACCTAACAGGAAATTTTCTAAAGTGTTTCAGGGCTTTCACTTGAGTGTGTGCTTTGATGTGTTTCAACAGGTGTCGTGACACAGGGAAATAATTGATAAATAAAATGTTTTCCTGCAAAATGAGGAGACTTAATTTATCTACCCCTCTGATACAGAGTGGAAATGGAAAATAAAAGACAAAACTCAGAAAAAAATTCCAGCTGATGATTTCTTGGTCCTTTTCTGCTTTAAATAACCCTTCTGCTCCGGGCAGGAGGAATGGGAGCAGAGAGAAGCAGAAGCAAAAGGTAAAGAAGGAAAAATGGGGAAAGGCAGGGAATGCTGAAGGCAAACTTGTTGAAATACACACTTTGTCTCTCCAAAAACTSCAGCTTTGAGGAGTTCATTCTGTCACTCTCAGAGATGCAGCTGCAAGCCCCAAAGGTCAGAGACTTTCTCCTCCAAGGAGGTATTTATGAGCTTTTAAGTGTAYGGAGAGAAAAATGTTTTTATTAGAGGGAGGCTGCCAGGAGGGGAATTGATTCAGAGACAGCAAATCCTGCCCTCTCTGGAAGTCCAATTATCTCGACAGAAGTGGTTTAACAAATGACCGAGCAGCGGGGCTGGAAGGGGGAGAGGAGGGCAGAGCTGCTGGGGAATTGGGGCAGGATGGGCTGGGAAAGCCCCGGGTGGAGCAAGAGCAGCCCTGGGGGACCCTGCAGGTTCATTTGGCACAGCAGCCCCGTGTTTGCTGGCTCACAGTAGGATGGATTGTTACAGCTCCTGGCTCAGAACTGAACCCTGAACTGTTCCTGCAGCACGGCTGAAGCAGATCTATGCATCTAAAAAGGAAACAGTTCTGGTTTTCCTCAAGCCTTACYGAAGTTATGGGATTGCCAATTTGTTCCTAAACTGCCTTCCCCAGAGGGGATCAATGGGCTGGCAGCACAARGGGCTGTAGATATCTCAGTGGCAGAAGATGCCTTTAGCCTGATGTTTTGGAGACGTTTTGCCACAATTTCAGAATTTCCACTGAGCAGAGACTCCSTGGGTGACCCCACAATGAAAACAGCAAAAGAGCAAAATCCCTGCAAAACAGCAGAAATGGGAGGGAAGGGTGGAGATTAAAAATGTAGCCAGGACAAAGCTTGAGAAGAGAGAAAATAATATTTATATATATGTATATATGTATATATTGTATATATAAAAAATATATAAATATATAATTTTTATATATTTATATATTTTATATATGTGTATATATATCTGTATATATATATAAAATGACATATATAATTACATATATATGTACATATATATAAACACACATATATAAAAATACATATATATATATGTGTGTGTGTGTGTGTATAATCTTTTGTATTGATAAATAATTAATTTTTTGCTTTGAGCTGAGCCATAAATCCCCAGGGCAGTAATGGCCCTCCCCTGGCACTCACTGAGGTGTTGATGAAGTTTTCCCAAGTTTCCCCTCTGATCCTTGAGGAGTTTCCTGGTGCTCTGACGCTGCTCAGGCTGGGCAGAGGTGCCTGWGAGGGATGTGAGCTCAGCTGATTACTGCTGTGCTAATTAGGAGCGTCACKGTGCAGGGAGCAGAGGGATCCGGGAAGCAAAGCCAAGGCACTCCGGGCTCAGCCAGGGCAGGACCTGCTCTGACCTGAGCAGGGGGTGCAGAGGGGCTCAGTCCATGGAGTCCATCCAGATCCGCCTGCTTCGGGCTGGAATTTACAGCAAATATTGATCCTGCCTGCAGAACTCCAAACAGGAGAGGCAAAGCCAAGGAGGGCTGATCTTTGACCCCAGGAGCCTGGTGAACCTCTCTCTGCACAGTGCAATAAAGTGAATGCTTTCTTTGCACAGGAGACAGGGGAGCTTCTTTTTAACCTCTAGGAGACCTTTTAAGCTCAGGGATTTTTTTTTGCAAGCAGGGGAAGTACAAAAAAATCAAAAAGCTTTTGCAGCCAAGCTGCTGAAACCTCAAATTGCTGCTTCTCACTCCTGCAACTTGTGAGTGAGAATATTCCAGCTGCCAGGGAGAAATGATTCCTGAACAGCTGAAATATTCTGAACCCCCAGCTTCTATCCTATTCTATTCTATTCTATTCTATTCTATTCTATTCTATTCTATTCTATTCTATTCTATTCTATTCTATTCTATTCTGATTATATAATATTATATATTATCCTCATTGTTTCTGAATGCTTGTGTTTGAAATAAATAAATGAAGCAGCTGCATGGTTACAACTTTGACTGATCTGTGGAGCCACAACACAAAGTTCTGACAGAAATTTCCTTTCCAAGGGGAAGGGAAAGGAGAGGAGATGATTTCTGTCTCTTATGGCAGAATTAGGTCCAAGCACATTTCCATCCCTCCCCCAGCTAAGGAATTTTATCTTCCCATGGAGTTGAAGACATTTCCATCCTGAACAACAAACTCTSCTGCAGAAGATGTGAACACCAGGCAGTGCTCTGCAGGCCTGGTTACAGACAAAATTACCAACTGCTTACAACCAAACGCTCATCAAAGTGAGAGCAGGAGCAGCAGCAGTTATTGATTCTTCACTAGCGTGTTTTAATGGGTTTTGAAAGATATTGGTAGAATTTTAACTAAGATTTCTTCATATTTGTTAGGTTTTTATTGGACCATAATAATTTTTGGTATATAATTCAAAGGAGAGCTTTTTAACAGCTAGTTAAGAACTTCCCTATGTATCCAACTGAATTTATTTTTAATTATTTTCATCATGCAAGCTTTAATTCTATTTTAAACTTACTCTCCACATAAAAAAATCCACATTTTTAGTTGTTCTTTTTCTCTCTCAAGTGCAAGTTCYCATTTGTGGCTTTTATATCAATCAATGGGATGATGAGGACTCTCTGTGTGTTCTTCATTATTGATTTGAGGTTCTTTATTCCTTCAGACAGCCCTGAAGCTGTTTYATTTCCCTGCTATGTGTCTGTTGCCATGATTGTTCTCCCAAATCACTGTTTTCAGAGTACACACTTCACCAATATAATTTAAAAGACAGCATTTTGTTCACTGCCTCAAGTATGAAGCACTTTACCCTAAAAACATTTCCAATTCAGTGATTGTTCAGATGGAGGGTCAGAGGAGCAGAATATGCTGAGACCAAAAGAAAAAATATCTGAATATTTGCACCCTCAGAAGGAAGCATCAGAAACACTTGCAGATGTTGCTGCACAATAAATCACTCTGAAAGGAGCTTTACTGAGGAAGTTATGACCAGTCCTGACAGGGAAATTCAGAGATTCTCTGTGTAAATATTTGTCTTGCTACTTATTCCCCCAGCCTGGTTTTTCTGTGATTTATGGGTTCTGTTCATGTGATTTCTGAGCGTTTAATAGACAAGATTTTGTGTGTCCTGCACTGAGCAGTCCCTAATCAGCTGTAGGAGTGAGAACAGMGTAAAATCTGTGCCAGCCCCAGCAGAACAAAACAGCCTTTTCTCCTCAAACCACTGCTGGCAAGGCAAGGGAGATTTTAATTCTGGTTCTTACTTAAAGCACAGCTGGGAGCAGAACTGGAAATAGATCATTTGAATGAAGTCAATACCCAGTTTAAGAACAGAGAGTAATCTTGGCAGCACAGGGATTGCCACGGAGGGTGTGTGAGGGGGATAAACATTTCACTTGGTGCAAGGAGTCAGCTCTGCCTGCCCTGGARCTGCCCCTGCTCAGCTGCAGTGTTGGAGGTCAAACTGCTCAAAAAGCTCTGTGGATTCCTCCAAAGCATCTCCTGGAGCTCCCTGCTGGGGTTTGGAGGGAGCTGGGCTGGCTGGAGCAGAGGGCTCAGGGCTGGAGCCTCTGGGCTGGGATTCTGTCATGGGATGAAGTCAGCTCAGCTCAGAGCTGGATCTCTCATTTTACAGGGAATTTCACAGAAATTTTACAGGGAAAGGTCTCTGGGARTCACCTGTGTGCTGCCTCTGTTGCATTCAGAGCTCCAGGGATCAGCATTGATCCTGGGCAGCATTCTGAAGGAATACAGAGCAGCATTAAACCCAGACTAAAAAGAGACCTTGGAACATCCATGAACACCCTGAGAAACAGAGCAAGTTTATCTGAGCTTGTTTCTGGCTGAAAACAGCAGCATTTGGACAGCTCCAGGCCACAAACCCACTCCAGGCGAAATTAATGCACGGATCTGATCCCTTTTCCAGCCCATAAATCCAGGGCGACCCTGACTGAAGTTTCCCCTGCTTTAATTAAGAGCCCTCCATGCCCTTGTGCTGATTTGCATTTACCTGAGCAAAGAGTGGGGAATAAACTGGGGTTTTGCAGGAGGTGCTTGTGCAGCCAGCACTGGGGGCAGGCTGGGGAGGTGCTGGCAGTGGAATTTTGGTTTCAGGGCAGGGCAGAGGCCAGGCTGGGCTCCCAAGGGCCAGGGAATTCCCTGCTGGCTCCTGGGATTGTGGAGGCTGTGCCCTGCTGATCCTCTGGTGGCGATGAACCCAAACGGTTCCTCCATCAATTCGCTGGGCTCTGACAGAATCGTTCCTAAATCCTGCACAGTTTCATCCAGACTTGGATTACAGAAATGGAGCTCCATGTGAGGATTTAAAATGTCATTTAACAGCTTGATGATCACTTACTATTCCCTAGGACTGCATTCAGTGATATATTCATAATTTCCTCAGTAAATGATTCATTCTCAGAACCAACCCCAGAAATTTGTTGCTATTCTTTCCTGCTGCTGCTGTTCTGAAAGAGGTTAAATTTTAGGTGTTATGGCAGTTTGGGAGGGGGAAAAGAAAGCAGTTCATAAGTGCTGTGCTAAAAGCAATAACATTTGATTTGCAATAAAGTATATTGTATGAAAGTTTCTGTATTATCGGATTCCAGCCCCTGCATTAGTGACTATTCACCTCATCTTTCCACTCCATAGGGAAAAATCATTGACAATTGAAGTATTTTGATTTGTGCTGTTTAGGCAGTCTGGGCAGGAATGCTTTGAGCACAGGGTGGTTCTGCTGCCTGGTACTGATGTCCTCAGGAAAAAATATCTGCTCTGGGAGAGAGGGGACTGAACTTTCCTTTGCTTTTAAGTCTGTTTATGAACATGTTTTATGTTCTGTTTATGAAGATATTTTTTATAGATTCTCACAATTCAATAGTGTGGCCCAACTCACACCCTTTAAATCTGTCTAATAAGTAAATTTAATGAATTTAACACAAATGTAGCAAGGAAAAAGCTGTGTTTATTACTGTCATTAATAGGCTCCAGTGATATAAACAGGTCTCTCAGTCACAGCACTCAATCTGTGCATGTAAAATTTTGGTTTTATTTACTGCTATTTCAATATTTTTGCCGCATGTTTCAAACTCCTCAGGCACAAAAAGTGTGAAGTTTTCACGATCTTTTAAAATAATTGCATTATTTTAAGGTGAGGTTGTAGGACAGGCATCTCCAGAAGAAATTACTTCTATCCCAAAAGAACACRGACAAATCTCCCTCTAGAAATATTTTTTCCTTTCTCCATTGACTGTAGAGAATCTTCCCTCTGCTCTGCGCTTTTCTTCAGTGATCAAAGTGACAGAATTAAGGAAAACAGAAAATTCCCACGTGATTTTCCTTCTCTTGCCCAGAAGTGTTTAGGATTTACTGTGTTTTTAGCAGCCTCTGCAGGCAGCTGGATTTTTGGGGCTCCACAYTGGTGCTCTTTGACACCCCTGAAACACCTCCAAGAACCTGCCCCAAAGCCAAATCCACTGCATTGRAAACAAAGCTTTGGATGCAGGACGGGCAGGGAATCGGTGTTCAGCACGAGGCACCAGCTCCTTCCTGCCCACCCAGCACAGAAATGCTTCAGAGATGTTAAAATTAAAAGATTTTGCATGTTGKCCCCTTTCTCACCTTGCTCCCCCTAAAATTTCAACCAAATTATCAAGGATTTGTGGTTCCCCCTGGGAAAATGTGGGGAATTCTGGCTCTCCATACTCAGGGTACATCTGATTTTCCTYTGCTGCCTGATTTGGAATCTTGAGTGTTTCTATTCACAAAATTCATCACTCTCAACAGCCGCAGGGGTTTTTCACCTCAATATTTGCTTTGGTTTCTCTTCTCCAAACTCCCTCCAAACTCTCCAGTATTTAACAAGAGCCTCAATCGACTCTAAATCTGCCTCCCTTTGTTCACCCTCAATCAACCCCAATTAGCAAATTGTGCTGAATAACATTGATCTCCCCCAGCCCCAATGCTGAAAAGAGCYTTGGAGAACATTTTCCCCTGTAAATTCTGTTTCCTGCAACTCAAAGTGACACAAAGAAAGTCGTGCTGCACTCTGGGGACGTGMATGGAGAAATATTTGATGAAATACAGACTTGCACTTTAATGGGTTCCTCAGGAAAGAACGTTTCACAATGGGAATTCTTTTATCCTGCCATGGTGACAGAGAAAATGGGATCATGGGATTTTCAGAATTAATGAAAATACAATAAAGCAATGTTTTTATTTCCAAAGCTTTAGATTATGCACAAGTGATTCTGAAAGCATGTCCCAAGCAATTTGAATAAGTTATGAAGTCAAATCCATAAATAAACTTCTTTTCCAAGACAGAATCACTGGCTGCTCATAAAATGAAGAGTTTCATTGACACAACCCTGAACACACATTTATGAAAATTGTGGAGAAATGGTCAGTAAGAAAGCAGAGAACTTTAATTTTATCTCTTTTTTTCACTCTAGCAGGGCTGTATTGAAATCAAGCAACCAATCTGCACTCTGAGAAATAAAGAAATATTCCTGAATAAAAGGTATCAGCCAGTGGGGCAGAAGGGCTGACACGAGGGTATTTACCCTTCCCACACTGGCTGGGATAATTGCAGCAATTGCACAGCTCATTTTCATACACAAGCAGGGAAAGTGCTTGAAATCAGTTCAATCTGCAAGAAACAGCAAAGCTTTTTAGGCAAGCAGCTTTTATTCCACCACCAGCCTGTAAAACAGAAAGCATTGAAGAGCTGCCAGGCCGATGCAGTGCAGAGCCCATCACTGGCTCAGGTACAAAAATAAAAGACATTTAAAGAAAAAATCTCCAGGATGTGCTGGAAAATCAGAATTTCTGTGCCAGGCTCAGTTCTCAGGCCAGTGGGATCACACAGAGAGCAAATCCTTAATTTGGGATGGAACCAGAGAGCRCTTTAGGTGAGGACAGGAGTGTCAGTGTTTAAGAAAGAACCAAAGGATTTCTTCTATCCTGGGGTACTGATCCATTACAAAAAGGAAGATGTTTCTCTGAGATAGACTTGGAATCACTCCATGATTTTTCTTTTCAGTCTTCCAAATGCTTTCTTCTCCCCTGTTTTTAAGCATTTTAATTTAAAATGCAATTACCACAAACACAGATAACTGAAAGAACAGGTATTTCTCCTGTTTTCATTGAGTTTGTTTTAAATGAACACCATTTAATCCATATTTTCCTGTTTAGATTTTCCCCTCTGAGAAGTTTAACAGAAAATGCTGTTTATTATTTATGAGGTTTCTTTCCTTTTGCTGACAGACAGCTGGGGAGAAGGTGCCATTTGTTATTGGCTTTGAAAGATGAAATATGAAACGAGTGCTGGCTCATCCTTGAGCTTCCACCTGACCTCTGCTCAATCGCTGGATGTCAGCAAGTTAAAATAAATAATATAAAATACATCATATAATTAGACAAATTTGTCAAACCAGCCTTGTTGACTAATAAAAGGACAAACTCTTCCTCACACAAATCAAATCCTGAAGCCATAAAATCCYGAAGTGTAAATCCTGGAGTCCTTGGGAAGGGTTGTGTGGAAGAGGAATTTATTTTGTTTTTATTTTTGCTCAGAGGACAAGCATAGGGATTTTACAGGAATTACTAGTGTGTGTTTTATGTCTGGTAGAGGAAAAATAAAGGAAAATTACAAATATTAGCTATTAATTTAAAAGAAGATTGATCTTCTGAAGAAGACCAATGTGATAATCTGATTGAAAACCTGCATTAGGAATGATGAAAGTTCTGTCAATTTTGGTGGATCTTCAGGAAGCAGAGACAGAAAAACAGTTTCAGAAGCTGGAATTTGGGCCAGTTTTGATATCCCCTTGTCTTGCTGCACAGATGGCTGGAGCTGGGATTGTTGTTGAAGGTGCAAATTGTCTTGGGGATTGAAATGCTCCTTGAAACATCCCCTTCAATGGGAAAAGAGCACTCGAAGCAAAATTATTTGGGGGGAAATGATGTGATTTTTCAAACAGCTGAGTCGGTGCCAATGACTCTGAGGCTTAAAGCTCTCCTGAGCGAATGTGACCTCCTGGAAAAGCTGAAATGGAAACTTTTCCCTCTCCCACAGAGGCAGAGCGGGAGCCAGGCTGGGGATGTCAGCTCCTCTGAGCTGGGGGAAGAAAAAGGCAATTGGGTGATTTCACTGGTTTCAGGTTTTTGAACTGGCTCAGGTCTTAAACCTTTTAAGTGAAACTGGAGCAGCCTGATGGTGTTGCAGGAAACCAAAATGGAACTTGTCAGGCTGACTGGCTTGAGCATGAAATTGTGTTTAAGGGCTCTAAACAAAACTTYGGACTTGGAGAAAATTCCCATCCGAGTGAGCTCAAAGCAAAAGCAAATGTTGCCTATTTTAAGGTGTGGGTAAGGAATATTCTAGTCACACCCCAGTGTTGAAACACACTTYGTAAAAATTTGGTTTCAGGAGGAGGGAGTAAGAGAAGTGCTGAAATTGCAGAGGTCTGCCAAATGCCAGCCCTATTTTCTGGGTGATGTCTTTGTTTCAGATCAGTCCAAATTCAAAATCACTGCATGAGAWCAATGAAAATAAATTTCTCATTTTCATAACCATAGCATAGGATTGTAGAAGATATTAAAGATCATCTAGCTCCAGCTAACAGTCTTTTATACACACAAAATTCAATTCACAGCCCAGAAAAATTCTGKTTTTTTCCATTTCCCAGCCTGGAAGGGCTGGGCAAGGACTCGCTGCCCTTGGCAATATTCAGRGATCCTTTCTCATAATAAACAACARCCTTGGTTTCCAGTGTATTAAATGCACAGGTTTTCCTGTAAAATTACCCTTCTCTCCAAAGATTCCAATATTTTTCCTTGGCATTCCTGTGCTCCCCAGTTTCCATTTTAAGGAGCACCAGGGCAGATGATGGAGTGAATTTGGTGATGATTTCATGACYCTGCTCAAAACAACACCACTCCCATGGGCTGACAACAAATGAGTGACACAAACCAGGGTCACTTTGGGCTTTAGTGACCCCAAATTGCCAATTTTCACCTTTCTAACAGCAAATGAACGTGATCTCTGTGCACCTGACACGTTAAAATAATAAAAAATGAAAAAGAATATTCTGAAGTGGGATGAAAAAAATCTCCTTTCCAGCCCAAAGCCGTGCTCCTTTTCCCTGGGAATGCTTTCAGAAGGGCTGGTTCTGTTTGATATTTGGATGAAATGTGGCTGCAATGAAATGGGGAGCACCACTTCAAATGCAGAGGATCCAAGCTCTCACAAAGAGCTCCTCCACTGCCACGAGAGCCTCTCTCTGCCCTGACCAAAGGAAGGATGTTGGACAGGGAAAGATTTATTAATAAAATCTTTGTTCATCTGCAAAGGCACGCTCTGCCAGCTCACTCCTAATTAACAAGGCACCAGTTTGATTCTTCTGGCTCGGGCAGAAGAGAAAGGAAAAATAATTTCCCAATATTTGATGGAGCCTTAGGAGTGGTTTTAACTTTTCCTGACGTCAGGTTTCTGGTAGGTCTTGATCCAAACTCTTTTACATTTCCTCTCTGGAAAAAGAGCAGAAACTGCTTCATTTCCCAGCTCAGCCAGCAGAGATGGAGGCACTTTTTCCTTTTTCCTTTTCCTTTTTCCTTTTTTTCCTTTTCCTTTTCCTTTTCCTTTTTCCTTTTCCTTTTCCTTTTCCTTTTCCTTTTCCATTTTCCTTTTCCTTTTCCTTTTCCTTTTCCTTTTCCTTTTCCTTTTCCCTTTTCCTTTTCTTTTTTCCTTTTCCTTTTCCTTTTTCCTCCCTCAAGGTGTCCAGTACAAACTGGATGTGGCACTCAGAGCTCTGGCTGGGCTGTAGAGAATTCCATGGACAATAAATGTTTATTTACATGATGGAGACCAAATTCTTCAAGGTCGTTTCCAAACTTTGTCTGAATAAAGTCACAACAGGAAAGAGCTTTTGGAGGAATAAGTCATGAACCCAAATCCTACAAGGAAAAAGGTTCAAAGCAGGGCTTGGAACAGGAAAGAACAAAGCCATGGATTAGTTGTAACACAAATAAACATTTCAAAGGCTCAGGATGGCTGAGGGCAGCTCAGCTGATTACTGGAGCTGATTTAACATGAGAAAAATAATAATAATTCTTCTGGCCTCAGGCTGAGGGTGCTGCTCTGAAGGGCAAATCCCAGAGCTCTGGAGAGGATCCCCAGCCTTGCCCTGATGGCTGAAGAGGTTCCTGGGTTTTGTACACAGAGTGGAAATACACAGCAGGTGAATTAATGGAAAATGAAACAGCAAATTTGCTTCCTAGCAAGTGTCTGCTTCTCTTAATGGGTATTGATAAAAGAAATTTCCATTTATTCTACTCTATTAACTACCAAAATTGAACTCTGAGGCTAATATTGAAACAAAGAATTAACAGAATGTGGTGGTTTTTACAAAATCTTTCATATAATCTTTTATAAAGGTTGATTCTAATTCAAAGAGAAAAGCCTTGGTGCCATCTCTGTGTTTCACCTTTGTGTCCTGCTGAGGTGGCTGCACCTGCCTGGRCCTCACCTCTCCAAATTCCACCTTTTGGCCAAACTCCCACTGGAAAAGCAATTCAACCTCTCCAGTGCTAATCACATCATTGGGGCTACAGCAAATTGCTAAATTAATTTGTGAAACAGTTTTAAGGAACAAATGCATGAGAGAAAAATCCCAATCTGATTAGAGACATTGCAAAAGGAAGAAACCAAMTGAAAGCCATTGGATAAATCATTGATTGGGAATCACTTTCTCAGAGCTTGCAAGCACCACCTCAGGGTTAAATATTCTGTCAAACTTCAGAGGGGAGTCACAGCATCTTCCTTTGGTTTCTTTATAAAAAGTTTGAATGATTGCAGGAGTCACAGCATCTKCCTTTGGTTTCTTTATAAAAAGTTTGAATKATTCCAGGCCATTGGATGCCTCCTTGGAATTATTCCAGTTTCAATTCAAGTGGCAAAAGCAGAGGAATTGGGGGTTGTGGAGTGCTTCTCCCACCCTGAAGGAGGGGTCCAGAAAGCTTCCAGGCTCATCTTGGGTGTGCAGAGCAGCATTTGTCTTTWAAAAAAATGAGATATGTCTTTAAAAAATGAGATGTGTACAAATATGCTGCCTAGGAAACAATTATTCACCTTCTAGGATTTAAGGCAGGATCCTCAAGGCTTGTGAGGCACTCAGGAGAAAGATTTGGAGCTGAAATGTGAGAACAAATGGCTGAGATGGGCTGTCCTGAACCCGGGTTGATTGCTGAGCTGCTGGACAGGCTGAGGGAAATGCCGGGTACAGAAATCCTCAATTAACCCCTGCTCGGGGAGGGAACAAGGAGCAGGGACTCCCCATCCATTAAACAGGGAATAAAATCCTCAGGGATGGGTCTGGCTTTGAAATCCAGGTGTGCGCTGCACATCTGCAGGAGCCGAATGCGCCTCTCCCTCTGCAGCTCCACCTCAGCACATCCCCGGGGCTCTGCAGAAATATTCTGATTAAAACGGCAAAAAACCCAGCCAAACAAAGCCCTGTGCTCTCACAGAGACCACGGAGGAAAGGTTTTGTTTATTAGTTTTAAGCTCCATGTAAATTATATAGAGGGATTATAAGCAAGAGACTTAAAATCCTGAATTCTAATGAAGGCCAACCATACTTCATGGGAAAATTAAGACATCAAAAGCTGCCATTTCAGGAGCAGATTTGTAAATATTTTTGATGGTTTCATTAAAAACAGCATAAAATAGCATGGAGAATGAGCAAGGAAATATTTACCAAAAYATCCAATATACCACATTTCCATGAGCATTAATCCATGTCAAACACAGCCCTTAATTACATAAAAACAACATATTCAGGCAAGCTCTGTGTCATAAATATTTCAGATATTACCTCAGTCTGGTAATGCCATTATCCTGAAAGGCTGGCAATGAAASCACAGCCCATTATTACAGAGAAATTAAAATAATACCATTTTTGTGGGTTTTCACTGCTTCTGAGGAAGCCTTTAGTGTTTGCTGCACTTGACCTTTGAGTACTTGATTCCCCCAACTCTGATTTCCTTCTCGACCTCCTTTCCCATGGGAAGGCAAAACAATTCATTTACAAGAAGTCAGAATGAAACATCTCCCAAATATCCATTTCCCTGTCAAAATGATTCTCTGTGCTCAGAGAACTGGGAGATTTTGGTTGCTCCGAGCTTGTGTTCTCTGAATATTTWTTATTATTATTATTTGTACCATTCCCAGTGATTATCCAGGCTGTTTCTCACTCTCATCCTCAGCAGCTCCACTTTGGTAGCTCCACTTTGAGTTCTCCAGGACTTATTGAAGTCTGCATTGCTACTCTTCTCTGAGAGTGACTATCAACTGATTTCCCCTAAACTCCTGTCCGTGATCCCACTCTCCTTGTCACAAACTGCTCAGACACTGGGCACACCAATGTAAATACATTAATCACTTACTGAGCAGGATATTTTAAGGCCAGAATAGTGTGTAGGCATGTTTGTGCATGAACATATGTATTTTAGAGGCCAAGATTTAGGACAGACAGGGAGTGGCACTGCCATAAATCCTGATTTTATCAGTGATGCCTGGCAGAGCATCCCTGCCCTGCTCCCKGCAGCCTCACTGGGTGTCCAAAGGGAAAAGGAGCATGGAATGCTCAGTCCCTCCAGGAAAATGAGGTTTTAGGAGGAAAACCTCATTTTTCCCTGTGAGACCCTGACAGGCATTTCCAGAGCTGGGTTACTGCACAGAGGGTGGAAAAATCATCTTTGCAATGACTTCCCCAYCAAAATGGATCATTTCAGAGTGGGTCTGCCTTTCATTCCCCTCTAAMAGCAGCAGGGTGAGATTTGCTAATTGGGACATGATGCATTTGTCACCCACTTTTGTTCTGCTGTCACAATTTGTTACCATCAATACAAAGCCATCCCAACACTGAGCCAGGATTGGCTCCAATTAAGTGATGAAAAATGACATTTTTGTAAATGCACCGTGCAAAATCCTCCCCATCTATCTGAATACAGGGCTTTCTCCTCTCCCAGACAAGCTAAATTTGAGGGATGGAGTGGATGCTCCCAAAATAAATAAATGCAGGAGTGGAGCTCTCAGAGAGCAGATGGATGGGTCTGTGCCTGCTCAGGGGGGCAGGGGATGATAAATGCTGCCTGTCCTGGCATCTGCAAAAATAATGGGGCTGCATGGCAGAGAACAGCTCTGACAGCACAAAATCATCCCCAAGTACAGTGATACCTGCTGTTTTATCAAACATTCTTTTTCAAAATGAGAAGGATTTTWAAAGTGTTCCTCCATTCATGGTTAATGTGGGGGTGTATCTGTATTTATAGAYGAAATTATTTGTATCTATTCATAACATGTTGGTACAAAAATAGTGAGAAACTGTTATTGGTGGCTTTGATTATTTCAGCCTAATGTTCACCTACAGCCTGAATAGAACCTGGATTTAGGGCTGGGATTCTTTGAATGGGTTTCAATCAAAGCACCTAAAAGTGGAACAGAAACAAATTAAAGGGCTGAAAAGGAAATGTGGAATTCAATTTCCTCCCTCCTGTTCCTCCCAGGAGGACAATGAGAGCTCTTGGTCCAGGTTTCACAGGGAAGAGGGGAAACCTCAGGTTTGAGCAGATCCTGGTGGACAGGACAAGGGAAAACATCCTCAAGTCCCACCAGGGGAGGCTCAGGTCGGGTATCAGGAAAAATTCCTGCCCCGAGGAGTGGAAAAGCATTGGAACAGACACCCCTGAGGCTCTCAAAAAATGAGTGGGTGTGAAACTGTCCCTGGATGTCAATACGGGAATTGTCTGCCTCTGTGAGCGTGCAAAACCAGACCCCGACAAGAATTTAAACACAAATTTCCCTTCTGCTCCATTCCACCCKGTCCAAACTCAAGTTAAAGCTCTGGGAAAAAAGAAATTTTCTTCTGCCTCTTTTTATATTTACAGATGAAACATCCTGAAGAGAAGTCACATTTATTTGCAACTAAAATACCATCTGCTCGTKTGTGGAAAAAATTGTGAGTCAGATGGATTTGGGGTTAAAATGCTACATTTAATGATGGCAAAGTAAAAGAGCAATTTGCATTTAGAACTGGCAAATTTCAGTAGAACTCAATATTTGATTTGATGCCATTTCCTGCGAGTTCAAAACGTGAACTTCTCCAAAATTCAGGGGCATTTGGWGGAAAATTGTTGAGATGCTGCCTTTAGCAAGCAGAACAAAATGTGGTTTATCACCCCCCATTGTGGCTGCTAATACACACTGGGAAATTTTGGGAAATTTCCTGTCCTTTCCTCATTCCCACTTCTGTGTCCTTTATCAGTGCCTGCCTACCCTGCCACATAACTCAGTCTAGATTACCCAAACTCATTTTGAGAAATCAGATTTAGTTTGGATTTTTTCCCTTTTATTCCATGAAGGAAACCTGTGCTGCACGTGGCCCAACACTGCAGTTGGGCTGAATAATCAGAATCCTTTCCTTGTTCTTCTATTCCATGAGAAATATCACTGCTGCTTATCCCAGCCTGGTTTCTTACAGACACACACGGTGCTGGGATGACAGATAATTTCTTTATGGGAAAATAAAAAGAAAAGTGGCTTCAGCATTTAACAGATGTTCTCATTTCTACTTAGAACCAAAATTGCTCTGAAGTTGAGAGTTAACTTTAATTTCTCCGTGTGAAAGTTTCTTGATTGTTTCGATGAATTTTTGATGAACTTTTCAGCCATCGTTTCTCCAACTTCCTCAGATTTTATTCTTTATTTCTCTTGCCATCATTTCTCCAGATTCCTCAGATTTTATTCTTTATTTCTCTTGCCATCATTTCTCCAG
>JACDOX010000060.1:709266-724862 GCA_014549065.1 Cardinalis cardinalis
TCAGGTTCCTCAGATTTTAATCTTTATTTCTCTTGCCATAATTTCTTCAGGTTCCTCAGATTTTATTCTTTATTTCTGTTGCCATAATTTCTTCAAGTTCCTCAGATTTTATTCTTTATTTCTGTTGCCATAATTTCTCCAGGTTCCTCAAATTTTATTCTTTACTTCTGTTGCCATAATTTCTTCAGGTTCCTCAGATTTTAATCTTTGTTTCTGTTGCCATCATTTCCCAGGTGCCTCAGATTTTAATCTTTATTTCTGCTGYCACGGCCTGGCTCCATCAGCTCTGTTGCTCTTTTGTTCCCTGAACGTTTGGCCAGCAGATTCACCTTGCTCCGTGCTGAGATTTGTTCCAGTTCAAGGCCGTTTTTCCAGCTGAAAAAGGAGGATTCTTTTGTTGAGTTGCAGTATTTTTAGGTGTTTTCTCCTCCAGTTTAACACCCACTGAGGTGCTCTGAGATTTCTCCATCACTTCAGCCCGTGCCAGCTCAGATGGGACCTCAGGGCTTCTTCCAAAGCCCTGAAAAATGGCTTTTCTCAATGAAAACCCCCCCCAGCCACCCCAGAGCCCCTCCACAGAACAAGCTGGTACATAAAAGCACTCTTAATAAGGTGGTTTTTAATAATTAATTATTTGAACTTAATTCTGGTGGATATTTTTGCAATGGAAGTTGGAGGCACAGCCCTGGGACCAACTTCCCTGGAACACCACAGGGATCTCTGGGTTCATTTCCTGCCATAAAAAGCCAACAGGTGAGAACCCAGACAGGTCTAATCAGATTCACAGCTAATATTGGAGATAAATGCATTTTTTAATCTMTTTTATACCTGGCCAAACCTTCTTTCTTGAGCCTCATGAAACTCCTCTCAGGACAAGGCAGCTTTGTTGTTGATCTTTGGGTTGTTTTTAGCTGAATTCTCTGGAGTTTCTCCAGCTGATGTGGGATTATTTGTCCAGATTTTTCAGATGTGAGAATTCAAGGCATAAACTAGCAGAAACTGCATGAATGCCATTTATTTGTAAATGAAAAAGTAACTTTTATTTTGAGGAAAAAGGGGGAGGAAGGGTAGAAAGGTTGTTGGCAGATGTGTTTATAATTGATAATTTTTTAGAATATCAAAAATAATTCATTTCATACAAGTTTTTCCTTCTTTACCCCACTTAGGTTTCATTTTCAAGCACTATCCCTCAAATTTCTATGCTGCAGTTCATGGCAAGTCTGCTTTGCCCAACTTCAAAGACAACTATTTAAAGACACSAAGAGCTGGAGAAGAAGATATTGTCTGGGAAAAGAATGGAAATAAAGAAATCCCTCTGAGTTTCTTTTTTTTTTTTGCTGGCACCACTCCTTGCAGATTCAAAAATCCACATTATTTGAGCCTTCTGCAGCCATCCTTCACTTCTTTTTTTTTTTTTTTTTGCAGAATTTCAGCTCTCAGGGGTTTTTCTCCTTCCCTTTTTTTGCTGCTGTATTCTCCTGCTTCTCTGTGGGTCTGGACCTGCCTTGGGAATCACTCAGGCTCTGCCACATCCTTTGTTTTGTGCTCCAGCCCCAGCTGAGCAGCAGAACCAGCTCCTTCCAAAGCATCCCTGTGCTCCTTTGCAGGCAAGCTGCAGGAATTCCTGGAGAAAACGGATTGTGCACTTCATCTTTAACACAAAGATATTTATTTTATTTATCTCTGGGGAGTGGTGAGCCCTTGATCTCTTCCTGTATCCCATTTGTTTAATTAAGATCAATACTCACATGTCCAACATTTAATACAGGCTCCAAASCTTGTCTGAATTTACTCCCTGAAAGGTGATTTTGATGTTCATTTCTCGGATTTTCCTTCTAGGTTTAATGTTTTAATTTTTCCTTCTATGGYTTAATTGCAATTGAGGAAAAATGGTTATTTTCTCAATTTTTGTTTTATTTTTGCAGATGTAACAACATAGAGCCACCCTAAACATGAAGAATCTTCAGAGTTTGGCCTTGTGAGAAGTCCTTGAAGTTCCCATCTGTGCCAAATGAAGTTGAAATTTGGTCTAAACACCACTAAAAYTGCCTCTTTTTGAAAGGACTGCTCAATCTCTGGCAGAGATTTAGTAATAAAGGAGCTGACAGTAAACAGGGCTGAAATTCTCCACAGGTAAAAGCTGCATCTTTCAAAAATAAACTCTCCACTGAATTTGCAGCTGAGGCTTCTTTCACTCAGGGTCAATCCCATATTTTGCTGGGTTTGCACAAGAATAAAATAATGCAAATAAAATCTGTCTCCTTCTCCTATCACCTTCCCCAGCCTTGCAGAGCCTCTATAAACTCCCACCTSTATTTTGCTGGAAATTGAATGGTTTCAGAAGGCTTTTCCACCGTGCCTGGATGTTTGGGAAGATTTCCCCTCCCAGCTGCAGCATCCTTGATGAAGCTGTAATTGCCTGYGATCTTCTGCTCCCAAAAATTGGGTTTTCCTTAGGTGGGAGGGGGGAAAAACTTCTGTGAAGGACTCAGGCTTCAATTCAGCTCAAAAATAGGGAAAAGTGGAGGAGACAGAATTTGCTCAGCAGGAGGAATATTGCCTTTGAAGAGAAATTCTAAATATTTTCAGTTTGTGTAAAGGGGTCAGTCCTTGCTGGCATATTCTGGCATTGGTTTTGGACGAGGTAAAAGAGTTTTTTCCCAGATGGAGGAACATGATGAGAAATTCTCTGTGATCTTTGCTGCTGCACCAGAACGAAACATTGGAAGGAGCTGGTGGGTGGTGGAGTCTCCATCCCATTTTGATCTCCTGGTTTTGAATTTAAACAGTGAATTTAAACACATCAGAGTGACCAAACCAGCCACGTCTGGCCTCAGAGCAGAACTCCTCACCTGCACCTCCCTGCCTGTCAATGCATCTGCCCCAGAGCAAGGTCAGGGTGTAAATACCCTGAGCAGGGCACAAATTAACGTACCTGTGGCACAAATTAACATACCTGTGGCACAAATTAACGTACCTGTGGCACAAATTAACGTACCTGTGGCACAAATTAACGTACCTCTGGCACAAATTAATGTCACTGTGGCACAAATTAACGTACCTATGGCACAAATTAATGGGGCTGCAGCTCATGGGATGGGGCTGATCTGTGCCTGTGGGGTCTGGGAGAGAATTCACCTCTGAAAACTGACTGATGTGTGAGAGTCCCTCACAGGACACTCAGGAAAGCTGTGAAARCACCAATGTTTAATTCATGGTCACTTCAGATTTATAGTGCAGCCCCAAATCCCTCACAGCCTTACCAATTCCAATCCCTTCTCCTGAGCTGAGAACCTGCACAGAGTGGGAGCTCATTCTGAAGAATCCAACGTGAAATGAGATAATGCACCAGCAGGTCTGATCCACATGCACATAGATTTCTCTGCAGCAGAACTAAGCCAGATGTGATCTTGGGAGGCTGTTMCCAGGTAGGGAATGTTGGATAGGGCTGGGGTGTGAGCCAGGTTGTGTGTGTGGTGTCCAATTCYGCACAGGAGCAGGTGATGCTGACATCAGTGGATGCACTCAGCAGAGYAAAATTGCTCTGTTTGTGCTGCTGGCTGATCACAGCCCTAATTAATGAGCGTGGGCTTGGTGTCTAGTAAATGAAGATGGAACAGCAAATTGCTGTTGATACTGTTATGTCAGGGAGTCGTGTAATTAGTGTTCAAATTCTCATTCAGCTGCTCCTCCCCGTGCTAACGAGAGCATTCCCTGAGCACAGACAGGATCCCCCGTGCCTGCTGCCTGCTGCAGTGATGGATGGCCCCAGGAGCTGCTGGACGAGCTCTTACTTCACCTTCATCTCCTGACAGAGCCCTCTCCAGTGAATCCTGATGCAGGCAAAGCAGGAAAACATTGCTCAGCAGCATCTCCTCACCAGAAGCATTTGCTCAGCAGCATCTCCTCAGCAGCATTTCCTCAGCATTTCCTCCCCAGCATTTCCTCAGCAGTTTTTCCCCAGCAGCATTTCTTCATCAGCATTTCCTTCTCATCAGCATTTCCTCGGCAGCATTTCCTCATCAGCATTTTCTCAGCAGTTTTTCCTCAGCAGTTTTTCCTCAGCAGCATTTCCTTTTCAGCAGCATTTCCTCATCAGCATTTCCTCAGCAGTTTTTCCTCAGCAGCATTTTCTCAGCAGCTTTTCCTCATCAGCATTTCCTTTTCAGCAGCATTTCCTCAGCAGTTTTTCCTCATCAGTTTTTCCTCAGCAGCATCTCCCACCTGCTGCAAGCAGAGCTGATGAACACCGCACAACTCATCAGTGCCCACTTAAAGGATCAGTGTTGTACATCCATCCCTAATTAGCTCTTGCTCTCCATCCCTAATAGCCTCTTGATCTCCMTCCATCCCTAATTCCCTCTCCATCCCATCCCGGGTCCCTTCCCTGGCGGTGGCCAGTGCCTCCCTCGTGCCCTGCCCGCTCCTGCAGGGCCACCAGCAGGGACAGGGAGTGCCAGATCCTGCCCTGCTTGTGGCACAGGGAGCTGGGGGTGAACGCTGCTCCCCAGGCCCCATTCCCCACCCCTGGCCCTGTCACAGCCTGGGGACAGACCCTGGGCTCTGCTGCTCTGCAGTCCCCACGAGGATTTAAAGGGAATTCTCAAAGCCCAGCAGAAGGCTCACAGTGTGTGCATCCCTGTGCGGACTGTGAGAGAAGAAATGCTGGCTGAGAAATGCCAAGGAACAGGACARACATTGCTGAGAGAGAGAGAGAGACATCCCCACAGCTTCCCCTGCCACCAACAGCAAACTCTCATCTCTGGCTGCAAATCCTCACAGCCAGGATGGATTTCTGGCCACAGGCAGTGAGAAAACACCGAGGGGAAGCATCCTGTGGTGGTGGTGGCCTGTGCTGTCCCTGTGAGCATCCCTGCAGCCCCTCTGTGTCCCTGGCAGTGACAGGACAGCTGAACCCGGTTTGATTTTGCTCCCCAGGTGGAGGTGTTGATTTCCCACTGGCCTGGCTGGGCTCTCCCTTCTCTCTGCACCCACACAGGAGCTCAGCAGGGCCTGGGTTTTACCCTAAGAGGAAAGGAGACTCTTTTGTTCCTGTTTTCCAGTTGTATGACTGTGGGGTGACTGCAGCCAGGAYGTGCAGAGGGCTGGCAGGGGTGAGGAGCTCCTCTCCCCACCCTGTGGCTGCACACAAATCACAAACCCCTCACCCTCTGTTACTGGGATGGGGGTGCCCTGCTCTTCTCCAATCAATCCCATTTTAATTGCTCAAATATCTCAGGATTTCGCCAGATTATTGAGATGTCAAGGTACAAATTTATAGTGGAAAGCATAAGAAACATCCAATCCTATCAACAAACCTGACAAATTATGTAGGATTTCACCTACATAATTTCATTTCAACTTAAGTGGAGCTAATGTGATGGAAATGGTAAATTATAAACCTGAAATACCATGTTTGAATTAACTGAGGGGCATCAGCATTGCAAAAGCCCCCACTTGCAATGCACTTAGCAATGCAGAGCGTGGAGGCTGTAAATAGCATGAAAGGAATACAAATTATTTACCCAAATGCCACAAATCCTACAAGGCAAGTGTGGAATATGCTGGGTTTGCACAAGGATTGCAATTAATAGGCATGACCTTTTCCTGCCTTGCCCTTCATCCTCCAAAATTCAGCATGTTTGCAGAACAGGCTCAGTGGGATTTGTTTGTGGGGGTTTTTTAGATCAAATACAGCAAAATTTATGATCTTCTTCTTTTTTTAGTCAAATAATCTCTTAAATAACAAATAGTGTAACAAGCTGCATCTGACTGGTGGCAATACTGGATTAGCACCAAGATTTGTTTACAAGCAAGCATCCAGCCTTGGATTAGCTTCCCTGCAGATAGTCTGGGTTTAATTCTTGGGCAATGGTGACTGGGCAGCCAAAACAGAGAAAGTTTAGTGCATTRGAATAGGTGGTGTTGGTTATTTTGGGTCCAGAGTGCACCCAGCAAGGGACYCCTGGTTGATTTTTCATCATCAAACAGGCACAGGTACAATGCTAAGGAATTCTGCATCCTCATTTAACCCAAGATTTGGAGATGCTCCAGCTCCACCAGGAGAATTCTCTGCTCCTTTGGAGCCCATTCCCACCTCCTGGCAGCCAGCTGCAAACCAGAGCTGTGTGATTTGCACCTTTTCATGTTTCAGGTGATCACTGGTGCCTCTGCCCCTCTCAGGAGCAGCAGGGATGGATCTCTGTGCCTGCCCCAGCTGAGCCATGGGGGAACACAGCTTCCATTTAAACCCCTCCCAGCACTAAACACTGCCTGTCTGACAGGGCTGAAAGGGCAAATCAACCCAGCTGAGCTGAATTCCTGATTTATCTTGGTAGTTCTGCAAGTGCTTTGGGAGTTTCCTATTTGTCCTCAGGGAAAAAAAAAATGAAAATAAACAAACAATATTCTCCCACCTCTGTCAACAAAAATAAACCTGCAACCACGTTTTTCAGGTTTTCTCCCTCTAGGCATCCATTTCTGGCAAAGTGCCACAATAAAATTCATCTCCTCCATCCAAATCATATTCAARTACTGAATTGCAGAGGGGTTTTTGGAGCTGGGGATGTGGCAGGCCAAGGAAAGCCATGAGGAAATTCCTTCTGAGGGACAAGCTTGGAGCTGAGTGCTGCCCTGTCCTCCTCTGTGGGGCAGCAGCCAGAGAGACACACACAAAACAGGAGAGGGACATCTCATTGAGGGAAATATCAGCTCTAAAACCAGCAGGAGCTCCTTGCTGCAGGGTTAACTTAATTTTCTGATAAAGAAGTTGTGACCTTTTCAAATATTCTGAGTTAAGTTCGGGTCTCACAGGGTTGTTGGTGGCATCAACCCCTCCCTGAGKATTCCGTTGTGTCTCAGCATTAAAACATTGCAGAGCTGTGGCTTGGGGGCCTGTGAAACACTTGGGAGGAAGGAAGAAACTTTCTTAAAAACATCATTTTGGTTGTGTTAGGCCAAACCTCAGACATTTGGGAGTGTCCAAGACGTGCAGTTCATTGGAGGATTGGTTTCCTTGTGCAAATACAGCTCTGGTGTAAATTTTGTGAAAATCTCATGTCCAATAACAGAGCAAGGGGCATTATCACATTTTTCTTCCAGTGCAAACCAAAGAAAACATGGAGAGCATCTTATATTTAAGGAGTTTTGGTGTTTGCCTGCACCAAAAACAATGGAGGGAAATGGGAAATAAATTGTACCAGCAGTATGAATTAATATTGGAGCTTTGAACTCCAAGTGAAAAATMTCCTCTGACTTCAGCAGCAAATGAATCAAACCTTGGTCAAGGTGCCAGTGGCCAGGGGAGCCTTTCCTGACTTGTTATCCATGCTGGGTCTATGGAAGACTAAAAGAAAAGTTAAAATGTTTGCCACTCCCCGTGTGACCTCGATAGAGATTTCCCAGCCAGGCTTTCATTAACTGCCCGGTGCTCAAGGCAGTGCTGCAGCAGCTCTTGTATTAATTACTGTGAGCAGCGGCCTTGCCTTGCCTAATCACTTTATCTTGAGCTCTCCCTGCAGCTGCTGTGCCCTGTGAGGGGCAGGGGGGCCCGCACAGGTTAATCAGAGGCTGCAGGAACCTTTCAGCTCCTCGTGGTCCTGACAACGCTCCTGGCCCAGGAGCTCACTGCTGATGCTAAAATAAATGGTTTCTGAGCTTTTCCAAGCACATCCAAAGGTAATGATGGATTGTATGGGTGACATTTCTCTGTGCTGAGGTTTTATTGGTTTTTTTAAAATTTTTATTTTTATTTTCTAAACCTGTGGCGTCGCTACGAAATTGTGTCTTCTCTTTGAATACTTATTATGAAGGGTGCCAAAAATAATTTTGCAAGAGTTAGAAAACACCAGCATTAAAATGCCAATGCAATTTCACTTTGGTCTTTTTCCCTCTCATAGAAAAAAAAAAAAAGCCACAGCTAATGATAGACTCTGTGCTACCTTTTTCACAGGGATTTGTCTTTTTCAGCGCCTGCATGGAAATGATGTCTGAATCTTGCGGCTTTGCAGCAAAGAAATTCATTTTCCATTGGAATTCCTGTTGCACTGAAGTTCCCAAGTGCAATAAGGGGGTGGGAGAAGGAAATAAAGATGTGTCCATGCTCTTGTCAGACACTCATTTTGTGCAGGCAGCTCACCCCTGCCTGTGTCCCTGTTTCCCAACTCCTAACCCGATTTTCTGGGCCCCCACTTGCAGAAATGCTGATATTCCCCTGGTTTGGAGAGCAAAGTGATCACTGAAAGGAGGACAATACCAGGATTGTTTGTGCAAAGAACTTCACTTTGCCCCCTGGGTTTTGCAGTGTGGGTGCAGCAGTTCAGACCTGAACAGCTGGATCTGAAACCAGGATGGGAAATGAGCTCTGGGGAGGTGAGATCAGGAAGCAATGATGGGGTTTGCTCCTTTTCATCGACTGGGGAAGCCCAGGGAGGGCAGCAGCAGCAGCTCTGGAGCTCAGTGAGGTGGGAAAACATTGCAGGGCAATGGATTTGCCATCAGCTGAGGGATAAACCCTGCCTGACTGATGGGTACTTACAGCACAGAAACCTCCTGGCAGTTCCTAAAATGGATTTCTCTGCTTAGTTCCCTTCATCCTGGTCCACATTTCAGAACAAGGCCAGAACCTCTGGGGTTTATCCTGAGCCCGGGGCTTTCCCCTTACATTTCCTCCTTAGTGCTCTCTGAATCTTGCCCAGAGGTTTCTGAATGTGTTTTCCCCTCTCTGTGGGTGTTTGTTAAAGCCACCCAGTGAAATGTCAGGGTGGCCTGTCCCTCCCTTGCCTGTCCCTGCTCCACTCTGGGCTCTGGGGTGTGTGACCGTGGTCACAGGGGTTCATGGATGAGGGAAGGGACCAGGATCTGACTCCATGGTTCAGAAGGCTGATTTATCATTTTATGATATATATTACATTGAAACTATACTAAAAGAATAGAAGAAAGGATTTAATCAGAAGGCTGGCTAAGAATAGAATAGCAAAGAATGAGAACAAAGGGTTGTGGCTCGGCTCTCTGTCTGAGCCAGCTGGGCTGGGATTGCCCATTAATTACAAACATCCAACATGGGCCAGTCATAGATCCACCTATTGCATTCCACAACAGCAGATAATCAATGTTTACATTTTGTTCCTGAGGCCTCTCAGCTTCTCAGGAGGAAAAACCATAAGGAAAGGATTTTCCATAAAAGATGTCTGCGACAGGAGGAGTGTGAGATGGGAGTGCTGAGTGTGATGGAACCACTCAAAACCCCTGAATTCATCTCCACGAGTGCTGCTCTGGCTCCGTGCCAGGAGAAGCTGCTCAAGTGTTCAAAAAAAAAAAATATAAAGGAAAATGAAAGGGAAAAATGATAAAGGAAAATGACAAATGAAAAAGAAAGGWTTGTTGCTGTTTTCTGGGAGTGGTGTTGTGCTGTGAAGTTGAGCCCTGCAAGGAGGGCCAGCTCCTGTCACTTCAGGTGTCCCCAGGGCCARGCAGAGCAGGGATTGTCCCTCTGCAGAGCTGCAATGGCCCTGTGCAAGGACAGGGATATTTATTCAGAGATATTTATTCACCAGGCTGTGCCAGTGCCTCTGGCACTCCTSTTGGAGATGATGGCATTGTGTTCATGGATTCCTGCTAAACACATGGGTAAATTCCTTCCTGATGGTTTGGAAAGAGAGGGGGGAAGAGCTGAAAGCTTTTAATGCAATTGCTGGTTGATTTTTGAAGTAAAAATCAGTCAAGCCCCTGGAGGTGAAATGGAAATTCTGATTTTCCCTATAGACAATCCATAGAAACCCAGAGTTAAAACCCCTGATCAACAATGACCCTTTTCACTGCAGGAAATATTTCTCTGGGGTGCCAACAKCTTGCAGTGACCTAGAGGAGATTGTTGGGAAACAATTCCTTTCAAACATGTCACTCAAAAGGAGGAAAATTCCTATGGCTGGTTCTGTGCTAACAGTTTATTAAAAAAGGCTAATTCCTAAAGAACCTCAGAAAATCAGGCTGCTATTAACATCCACAAGGCTCCATCTGGCATCCTGTTAAGGAGAACTCTGCTGTGTTTCTATTCATTATCTGTATTTTTAAGAATTGACAACCACCAATTGCACACAAAGAAATGGCGCAAGAGGTTTTATTTGGAGTTTTTTATTAGCTGTGCAATCTTAACCAAGATGTTTGCAGTCATTTTCTTCCCTCTCCCACCTGCTGATCAAAGAGGCACTTTGAGGAGATTTGGGCASATTCAGGATAAAATTTTGCTGCTGTGCAATAGAATTGAGATTATTTGGTRTTGACCCAGTGCATGTAAAGCCAGTAAGCTGAGGGGAATTCTGACCTGGTAGAACAAGCACAGAACAGAGGAGCAAGCCAGGCTGGAGCTCTGTGAGAGGGGCTCTGCAAAGGGAAGGAGCTGCTGAACAGAGATCTGAAATCAGATGAAAGCCCAGCCAGTCTGGAGAGGAGCTGTGGTGGTGTTCACAGGGGGTCCAGGATGAGGGAAGAGATGAGGATATGACTCCATGTTTCAGAAGGCTGATTTATTATTTTATGATATATATTATATTAAAAGAAAATGATATATTAAAACTATACTAAAAGAATAGAAGAAAGGATTTAATCAGAAGGCTTGAAAGGAATAGAAAGGAATGGTAATAAAATCTTGTGACTGACCGGACAGTCCAAGACAGCCGGACTGTGATTGGCCATTAATTAGAAACAACCTCATGAGCCAATCCCAGATGCACCTGTTGCATTCCACAGCAGCAGATAACCATTGTTTGCATCTCATTTCTGAGGCCTCTCAGCTTCTCAGGAGAGAAGATCCTAAGGAAAGGATTTTTCATAAATGTCTGTGCCAAGGAGCATCAGCTCTCAGAGCAGGAGCAGCTGGATTCTCTGTGGCAGAGCTCCCCTGCAAACCACCCTGAGGCTGGTTCCTTGCCATGAACACAGGAAACAAGGGCAGGTGAGCAGAGCATTTACCCCTTGCCTGCCAGGCAGTCACCAAAACCCAGCTTGGTCACCTGAGGCTGTGTTCATGTACAGGATGGATTTTCCAAGGTTGGGCTCTTTAATTGGGAGAAGAAGAATGGAACTTGGAGAAGASTTGGGTCAGTTCTTTGGGTCACCAAGAGATTTGCTTTGCCTGACCCACAGTTAAAATGGGTGAGATGTGGTTTGTTGGGGTTTCTTTTTAATTTCAGCAGGCTTTCAATTCTCTCTCTCTMTGCACCATTTCCATGTATTTACAGCACTGCTCTGCCACAGGTCTCCTGATATTGCAGCTTCTGAAAGGTGAAGTCCTGGAAAGTTTCTGAAAGATGAAGGATTCAACATCTCCCGTTTTCTGCCCTCTGCAACAGCATTCCCAGGCTGCTAATAATGGATAAGATGGGGGAACTTGACAAAAAATCAATGTATCACCAAAAATGGTACTGGTTTGGGAGGAGGGAGATGTTTCTTCTAASCAGGGGAGTTCATTTAATTTTTAAAAACAGGTAACTCCAGTCAGCAGCTTTATTCAAGTCTTCCAAAGGTATTTTTGTGCCTTCCTTGGCTTCTCGTTAGAAAACTGTCAGGAATTTATTCCAGAGCCTGGCATCCCTTTTGGGGAATTTCACTCTTTTAAACTAAAGAATTTTTCCTCTGGTGCCTCCTGTGTGTGATGGCAACAGTAAGAAATGGGTCCCAAAACATTTACCTTGCTCATAGGAACCAAAATTCAAATCCATAACTCACATACACTTTCTTCTTAAAATTTCATTAAGCAAACAAACCTCCTCTGATTGCAATAAATTTTCTGCATTTGGCGCCAGCTGAAATGTTTCTTAAATCAAAGCAGTTTTTGTGGATTTGTTTGATATGAGGAAATTAAAGTAAAATAAAGCACCTGCATGTGGAGAAGGAGCTGCTGGGTCAAGAAGAGCTTGGTTGGGAGCTCTCAGGATGCTCAGGGCATCAATCACTCCCCTCAGCAGACAATTCTGGGTTGGAATTCTGTGCTGGAATCTCCCCACATGGAAAAAAAAAAGGCCTTTAAAAGGGAAAAGAGGAATTGCCAAACTGATAGTGGGGGTAATGAAGCGTGGGGAGCAGAAAAGAACTGGATGTGGGGAAGGGAACTCTGTTTGCTCCTGACAGGGGCTGCAGCACGAGGAGCCAGCAGGGCCGGGGAGGCAGCTGCAGATTAAGGGGGCAGGTTAGATGAAATATTGGGAATTGGGGGTTTKGGGCAGGAATTCCTCCCTGTGGGGGTGGGCACGGAGWGCCCAGAGCAGCTGTGGCTGCCCTGGACCCCTGGCWGGGCCCCAGGCCAGGCGGGAGCCCCTGGGACAGGGGAAGGTGTCCCTGCCCATGCAATGAGATGAGCTTTRAGGTCCCTCCCAACMCAAAGCAGCCCAGAGCMTCCCCTGGCTCTGGCACCTGCACCAGGATGGATTTTCTCAGCGCTTTTGTGCAAACCCAGCTCAGCTGAGGGCAGAGCTGTGTGCAGGTGCTAAAACAGGAGAGCAGACAAAGCTGCCTATCTTCCCCAGCCTTAAAATATTCATGTATTTACAGCAGTTACAGCTACCAGCTGCATGGGTATCTGCAAATATCAGCCAGGGGCTGAGCAGAAATGAGAATAAATAACCAGCAGGGCTGGCTGGCAAATCCAGATCAGTGTTGAACATGCACAGTGGGAATTGCGGGTGAGCACGGGGCGCTGCATTGCCAGGCAGCTCACGAGTGCTCCTGCTGCTCCAGCTGCTCGAGGAGCTTCTCCTGCTCCCTCCCAGCTCCTTTTAAAGAGTTCTTCTGACTTTTATGAGGCTCTTCCTGTTAAGTAGATCAGCTCGCTGAAAATTGTGCTTTCATGAGCTTGAGCAGATCTGTCTGGACAGATCTGTTTCATCGTGGGGAACAAAATGAAATGGGTTCATTTAAACCCMCACATTGGGTTGGATTCACTGTATCTGTCAGAAAAAGCAAAAACCAGAGTATTCTCACTGTCTTTTGTGCCTGGAGAGAGCAGAGAAACTGTAATAGCAAGAACCAAATGCTCAGACTGTTCCCTTTTCTCCTGGAGCTGCTTAACACAGTTGCAGAGTCTGAATCTTTATTGCTCTTGAACAAAGCCAGTGTCTTATTTTGATTGCCAACTTGTCAGATTTTAATAGCATAATCTATGTAGCTGAAAGTAGGAAAGTGTAGAAATAGAGTCTTTTATCTGCTTTCATATTCTAATTCCTACGAGTATTTTTGTAATAACTGCAAATCCAGGAGGTTTCTGAAGCACATTTCTGAGCAAGGCATTTCAGAGCCATGAATGCTCGCTTCAAAAGGGCCTGAGAGACAGCTCAGAACCAAGAGATGTCATTTTCCTGTGCATTGTCCTTTTCCTTGGCGCTGCAGCTCCTCAGGGACCCTCTCAGGCTCCAGCACATCCATGGCAGCACACAAAAGCCCTTCCCTTCCCTTCCCTTCCCTTCCCTTCCCTTCCCTTCCCTTCCCTTCCCTTCCCTTCCCTTCCCTTCCCTTCCCTCCCAGCAGGGCCAGGGATGCTCAGGAAAGCTGGAGCTACTCTGGGCTGACAGTTGTGAAAGGTCACCAGGTTCCATCAATTCCTGTCATTTCCAGGGGAAGGGAATGGGGAAGGAGCCAGCAGAGCCCTGGAAGGGATCCAGGGTGAAGCCCCCCAGGATTTGTCAGAGCTGTCCCTGCTGCTCACAGCAACTGGAGGCTGGATGCTGGCTGGCCAAAAAATGGGGTTTGTGTGGTGGCAAACCCCCAGGGATTCACAGCCCTGTGAAATCAGCTCACATCTGATCCATCAAACCTGAGCTTTTCTGAGAAAAGTTTATCTGGGGAGGGGATTATTTCAACCAGACTTGCAATCCAGAGGAGAAAAAAAAAATCCATTTTTTGAGCTCAGCACCTTCTGTTATTCCTTTATTCTGCCAGGTTTTTGGCAGAGAGCCACAAAGGCTGAAACTGCACAAAGAAGTGTAAAGCCCAGTAAGAGGTGGACTCCAAACCAGGGAGGCAAAGACCCTTCAGTCAGATATAGCCAGGTGTTCCTGCAGGGCACCCTGCTGAAATCCTGCATAAATGGCACAGCAAAGTCCCACCTCGGGCTGGACCCCTGGAACCCATCACAGGTTTAAGGAATTGTGAAGGGGCTAAAGAAAAGACAGGAAAGCTCTGCTAAAACATGAAACAAAAGTGAATTCTTTGCTGCCAAGTGAATTAAACCCACCCTTTGTGGTTTCCATTTTTCCATTCATTTGCTGTTCCTTCACATCCRAACCATTCCTTTTACACCCAAAACCCGAACCACTACCAGTTCATTGTAAAGCTTTCCTTGAGAGCTGTTAAAATCCAGGATTTCCCTAATTTAAGGGCCAATAAACCTTTCCCCTCTGCAAGCATTTTTGGGAGTCTCAACCCCTGCTTTTACTTCGTCCTCAGGATGTTTAATCTATACTCTTTTAAAGCCAATATTTTTTAAAATAAATGACATTAGTATAATAGCATCACTTCCTAATCAAATATTAATGCTTTTCTAAATGTTTATTATGTTGTTAAATTAAATTATTTCCACGCACGAGCAGAACAGAGGACTCCCATTCTGCAAAGAAAATGGTGTTAAATCAAATATTTGGCCATTTAGCAACAGTTTCTTTGTTTTCTCTTCCCTTTTAAGTTCCTAAAATTGAAAGAAAAATCACAGGAAAAAAATTAAAAAGAGAAATTATGTATTCTCTTAATTTATTACGAGAAGAAGCATTTAAACGCAGTTTATCAGAGACAATCATTTCCCAGGTGCAGTGCTAATAGAAGAACCAAGAGCTACCCCTGGCTCTAGAGGATATTTCCCACCAAAGGCTGGGATTTGCTCCTTGTCAGAGCACATCTCCATAAATCCCTGCCGAGTTTGAGGGTGAAGCCATGGGCTCTGGGTAATCCCCTCCTGCAGGCTCAGAGGGACAAATGCAGCTCCCCCTGGGATGGGTGACTCAGATGCTGATCCCTCGTGCCAGCTGATGGGGTTTAGCTGGTTTTTAAGCATTTTTACTGCTTTAAGACGCCGCCATGAGTTGTTTGGAGCTGCCTTTATTCAGAGGATCTCAAAGAAGTTTCAGCACCAATTACAGCAGAGACGAGCAGCTGAAATTGTTGAAATGGTGGCACAGGGGGCACGTTCCTGAAAATCCTTTTGTTCTATAAAACAGCTCTGAAAACAATAAACAGGGACAGAGACAGAACAGAAGGCGGGAGATGAGCGAGGCAGCAAAGGAAAACCAAGCTGAGTTTATTTCTATCTCTCATTATTTGTATTTTCTTCCATTTGGGAGCCTGATTGCTCTGAAAATTCAATCCAGTCGCCAGCTCCTTTATCAAAATTGTCTTCAGAACTACAACAATTCACAGAGAGCTGTTAACATAAAGCTGTTTGGAAGTTGTTATTGCCCAAAGCACTGCCTGTAGCACTGACAAAAGTCCAGGAGAATCCTGGTTTGGATGGAGAGCAGGGAATGCCAGCACTGACAATAATCCAGGAGAATCCTAATTTAAATGAAGAGCAGGGAAATGCCAGCACTGACAATAATCCAGGAAAATCCTGGTTT
>JACDOX010000060.1:725278-743015 GCA_014549065.1 Cardinalis cardinalis
GGAAAATCCTGGTTTGGATGGAGAGCAGGGAATGCCACCCAGAGTTTGAGGTCCTGTTGAGGGAGCCCTGCAGGTTTGGCACCTGATGGGTGGCACTGAGGATTTCCCAAATTCTGCAGAGGCAAAGTCATGGTGGAAATGGGGTAAAAAGCTCTTTTTGGAGGATTATTACAGCACCTGCCCCTCTGGCCATGCCTGACAGCTGCCAAGTGTTGCTGCACACTGTTTGTTTGGTTTTCTCAGCTGCTTTGGAGATCAGGGGTGTCCTTTCCTGGTTTCTGGAGTTCTGAGCCCTGTTTGTATCTCCCCAGCAATCTCYGGGAGAAGCAGCTGAATGTAAAGATTTTAAATGTTCCTTTTCCTGTGTGTGTCCTGGGATCAGGGAGTGGAAGGGAATTTAGGGATCATCCATCCCACCCTGCCATGGCAGGGACACCTTAAACCACCCCAGSCTGCTCCAGCCAGGCCTTGGCCACTGCCAGGGATGCAGGGGCTGCTCTGGGCATTCCATCCCAGCCCCTCCCCACCCTCCCAGCCAGGAATCCCTTCCCAAAATCCCATCTCACCCTCCCCTCTGGCAGCCTAAGCCATCCCCTGAGTCCTGGCGCTCCTCTGTCAGTGCATCCCTGTGGGAATCCATAAAATTAGAGGGTTTTAGGAAAACTGCAGAAGACAGGCCTCCGATACAGCAGAATTGTGAACAGCGCTAAAGCAGCACTTTTGAAATATGTCAGCAGAAAAAATTATTTAAACTGCAGAAAAGATAAGGGCAAGTAGAACAATAAAYCTATGTACTAGTGCTTGTCTGAAYGGCTTTCTAAGCTGCAGAAAGTTTATCTAGCAAGATATRAGGAAGGTTAAGCTTATGAATGGAGCTCTGTGCACTGTCTCTTACAAGCAGGTATTCAAAATAAGCAAGCATTGTTTAACYAAAGCTACGTGTGCTTATGGGGATTGGAGAGAACTACTGTCMATGGGCTTTTGCTCTGTGGGATTGGTCRAGAAGCCTACAAAGCAAGTTGTAACATTAAGTTTTCTGGCCTGCTGCCTGGATTGTGAGCTGTTAGCATCTTTCCATTATCATAATCATGTAATGAGGCTGATGCTGAAAAAATAAATAGCTCAAGACACTTTCCATAGCAGCCCCGTCCTGCCCGTGTCTGTAAATAAATTGCTGTCACATCCCCAGCTCCCAGCCTGCCTTTGCCAGGATTTTCTGCCCCAGGCTGTGGCAGCTCCTGCATGGACAATGTCCCATTGCACACCCCCAAAGAGCGGGCAAAAATCTGAATTATGGGTCAGGTTAACTCCCACCCAGCCCAAAAGGAACCTTCGGAAGGGATGTGGTAAATGGGGAAACAAAGGCTGAGATTTACCAGCCCTGGCTGGAGGCACTTGAAATGAAAAGCTGATTTCAGGCTGGGAGGAAAACTCTGTGTTTTAAGCAAGTTCAAGATCAAGAGCAATAAATGAGCACTTAAGGTGGGGGATATTTATTTCCCTGCTGCAGGTTTATAAGGGATAAGTGAAACTGGCCAGCACAAAATAAAATTCAACTGTAGCTTTGATCCAGATCTCAACAAATCTCAGCAGAAAAACCTGAATAGACCTGAAAGAATACAAGTGAGAGTATTATTTTAGTAAAACAAACCATGCTGCTAGAAAGCTTTGGAAGGGTATTATTATTATTATTATTATTATTATTATTATTATTATTATTATTATTATTATTATTATTATTATTATTATTATTATTATTAAGCAATTTTGCTGTTAGAGCAGTGCTTGGTTTACTGCAGCATAATTAAATAAAAACTTCGGTAAGAGCCATGAAGAGCTGGGAGGTTCTGGGTGGCGTTTTGCTCTGCAGCTGTCCTGCAGGGAACGCTCAGAACTCCAGTGCTGAAACAATATCTCAGCAATGATTTGATGAAGGCCTTTGTTGCTGCAATAGAAATCCGCTCCCTTTTTTTTTCAGAGCACATCTTCATCTTCCAAAAGAGCACTTGGGTTTGTTCTGGACAATGTTTGTAGCTGATGGGGCTTTTTTTCCCTCCCCTGTTTTCAAAGTGATGAGCTCAATTTCCAATATTGTTGCTGCTACCATTGATTTTTAAAAGAAGAAAATGAAAAGTGAGTTCAGGTGGATGTTTCCTCACCAAGTCAACATCCTGAATCAAGCACTGGATGTAATTTATATATCTGGTGTTCTGAAGAAAGCATTGTCTGTCTCTGGATAAATAATTTATACTTTTTAATATTTCAGTACAATCAGTACAGCTGATGTTGCTTTGAAAAAAATTTTTTTTCCCTATCCAAGCAGCAAAATGTTTCTCAATTCAACATATAGAGARGGTTTTAAAAATTGTGTGTAGTACAGGTTGATGCTGAAAACAATAAAATATCTCACAGATGGGAACTTGTGCAAAACACTTGCAGGAGTGGGTTTTAATTATYAACTAGTGAGGAAAAAGTTGGTAAAACACCATGAAACAAGTTTGAAAAACCTGAATTCCACAGAGACTTTTCWGATACTTACCTGCATTTAAATCCCCAGGTATTGTCACTAGTAGGGGTTTTTATTTTCACATAAATCGTGCTCAGTTTACATCTTCCAGGTGTGGGACGTCCTCAGGACTTTGCCTSTCTGTGCTGAGCCCACCACAGGTGCTGGAAATGTTCAGGATTTGGTTTGCTGTGGTCAGGTGTTTAAATGCAGTTTACAGAYCCTGGTGCCATCCCTTGTGTCCCTGGTGCCATCCAATCCACAGATTAGAAATTGATGCCATCCCTTGTGACCCTGGTGCCATCCCTCATGATCCTGATGCCCTCTGACACACAGATTTGGGGTTGGTGCCATCCCTTGTGACCCGGTGCCATCCCTCACGATCCTGGTGCCATCTGATCCACAGATTTGGGGTTGGTGCCATCACCTGTGCTCCTGGTGCCATCCCTTGTGACCCGGTGCCATCCCTCGTGATCCTGGTGCCATCTGATCCACAGATTTGTGCTCCTGGTGCCATCCCTTATGATCCTGATGCCCTCCGACCCACAGATTTGGGGTTGCTGCCATCCCTTGCGACCCTGGAGCCCCCTGACCCACATATTTGGGGTTGGCGCCATCCCTTGTGCTCCTGGTGCCATCCCTTATAATCCTGGTGAGCTCTGACCCACAGATTTGGGGTTGGTGCCACCCCTTTGTGATTCTGGTGCCATCCCTTGTGACCCTTGTGTCCTCTGACCCACAGATTTGGGGTTGGTGCCATCCCCTGTGATCCTGGTGCCATTCCTTGTTCTCCTGGTGTCCTCTGACCCACAGATTTGGGGTTGCTGCCATCCCTTGCAACCCTGGAGCCCCCTGACCCACAGATTTGGGGTTGGTGCCATCCCTTGTGATCCTGGTGCCATCCCTTGTGACCCTGGTCCCCTCTGAACCACAGATTTGGGGTTGGTGTCATCCCTTGTGCTCCTGGTGCCATCCCTTATAATTCTGGTGCCCTCTGACACACAGATTTGGAGTTGGTGCCATCCCTTTGTGTTCCTGGTGCCATCCCTTGTGACCCTTGTGTCCTCTGACACACAGATATGGGGTTGGTGCCATCATCTGTGACCCCGGTCCATCCCTTGTGCTCCTGGTCCCCTCTGACCCACAGATTTGGGGTTGGTGCCATCCCCTGTGATCCTGGTGCCATCCCTTATGATCCTGGTGCCATCTGACACACAGATTTGGGGTTAGTGCCATCCCTTGTGACCTTGGTGCCATCCCTTATGATCCTGGTGCCATCTGACACACAGATTTGGGGTTGGTGCCATTCCTTGTGCTCCTGGTGCCATCCCTTGTGCTCCTGATGCCCTCTGACACACAGACTGTGGTTAATGCCATGCCTTATAACCCTGGTGCCATCCCTCATGATCCTGGTGCCCTCTGACCCACAGATTTGAGGTTGGTGCCATCCCTTGTTCTCCTGGTGCCATCTGACTCACAGATTTGAGGTTGGTGCCATCCCCTGTGACCCTGGTTCATCCCTTGTGCTCCTGGTGCCATCCCTTGTCCTCCTGGTGTCCTCTGACCCACAGATTTGGGGTTGGTGCCATCCCCTGTGACCCTGGTCCATCCCTTGTGACCCTGGTGCCACGGTGCCAGGGAGGGCTGCTGCATGAAAACTGGGTGTGGTTGCAAGATTTACCATCATTTCCTTAACCCTGTGCATCTAAAATGTGACCCTTTGTGTTTCTAATTATACCCAGACATTGAATTTTTATAGCAGCTGAAGTGTAGGATAGTAAGAATGGAAAAAAACAGAGACAAATGTGGATTTTTTGTTGTTGCTGTTCTTTTGATGCAGAATGAAACAAGCACAGCTGTGAGATCAAGCCAGGTTTGGGTTGCAGGTTTGGTTTTTGTTGTTTTGTTTTTTTTTTTCCTCAATAAAGATGTTCAGGAAGTTCTTTAAATAAGGACTCTGGGCTGTAGATTTGTCATGCAGATTTCCCAGCAAGCAATTAAAGCTCCACGTTCAGAGGCMCTTAGATGAGGCAGATGTATTCCTGGCAAGGGAAAAGCAGCAGATCTTGAAGGATGCTGACAGCCCTTCATCTTCAGACAGGAAAGAGCCTGCCTAGGAAGCCCTGCAGTAAGTAAATTATTTACTTCATCGTGTGCTACTTAACCATTCTGTTATTTGATTGTTGAGGACTTAGTAAAAGAGTGAGAAAGCCCAATTTGTCTTCAGCAGAGTTTCTCAGGGAAGGAGATTYGGTTTGTAAGAGCAACAGGAAGTGTTTTCATCCCTTATCCTAATTTAAAGCAAATTACGGGAGGTTTTTTCCCTCTCCTAATGGCAGTAGATGGCCTGTAATGTGGAGACGCTCAGCAAAGCAGTGCAGTGAGATTGTGCTGATGGGATTTGTGCCAAAAACCATCAGTTTATGTCCAGGGAAAGGAGAAATCCAGAGTGTGTCCTGGATTAAGCTGTCCTGTCTCACAAGGATCTGCAGGGACAGAAGGGCCTCAAACTGACCCAGAGCAGTCTGGATGGGATATGAGGAAAAACYCTTCCCTGTGAGGRTGGGGAGGCCCTGGGATGGAATTCCAGAGGAGCTGTGGCTGTTCTGGATCCTGGCAGTGCCCCAGGCCAGCCTGGATGGGGCTGGGRGCAGTGGGAGGTGTCCCTGCCAAGGCAGGGCTGGGATGGACTCCCACCYGAACCATTCCCTGATTCTGTGGTATTTCCTGGGATTCACAGACACCCAAAACTTATTTCCATTTCCATCACAAGCTACAGGAAATCAATGAAATGTTTTCAGTTTGCTGTGCCCCAGCAGCTCCTCCTGCCKCTGCCCGCAGCGAGTGCCGCTGCCAGGGCCTGGTGCTGCTCCCTGGGGCACACAAATGCACTCACACCCTCCTGATCCTGCACACTTCAAAAGGCASCAGAGAACACCACCAAGCCCGGGGTTGCTTTTCATTCCCATTTATTTTTCTTTGTGATTAAACCCAGCTTTTGATATTCCAAAGCGTGAGCGCATCTCCCTCACCCTGAGCTAAAGAAAACCAAACCCAGCCCAAGCCCAAATCCCTTCTCTGGTGAACAGCTCACAAGAGGGTCATCCATGCACAAGCTGAATGGGATCTGCAGTGATCTGAGCCTCTCCAGCCACTCCCCAAGTGATTAAAAATGCATTTTGGCCAGGTCACTTTGGTGGAACAGAGAGGTGGGAACCCTCTCTGTGCTGGAATGGGAATTTGCTGCGCTCCCTCTGCAGTGGAGTTCTGTGTCTGCCTGGAAAAGTATTTTCAGTTCTTATTTCCTGGGTCAGGGAGACCATTTGGCTTCAAACCTCCAGTTATTTTTGCACCATTGCAGGGAAAAATAGGCTTGTTTTTAAGAACAGCCTCCATTTGAAAGTGTATTTTGTTGTGTAATGAATTCTCTGATTTGTGGCGGCCTCAGAGGCTGTAAAAACCCTTCCAGCTCGCAAACCTGAAGTGCTATAAAAGTTTGAAGACATCAGATATTATTCAGGGAATTATTGAAAAYGGTGCTGTTGAATGGCAGAAAAGAGGGGAAACAAAGTTTGCATTGAAAACAAACAAAAAGCAAGAAGGAAACTGCCAGGGAGCTGCCAGGGAAGCAGAGTTGGCCAGGGAAGGGCTCAATCTTATTTTAATGRTCAGGATCACCTGTGCACAGTTTTCCAGGGAAAATCACAACTGGGCACATGTGCATGGGATATATTGAATAAATGCCAATTTCCCACTGAGTCCCCTCTGTCTCTGGGGGTGAATTCAGGTTGCTGCTGTTTGAATGGGCACAGGTGAACAAACACCCACCCACTTCAGGGCTTGGCTGGGATGTRGTGTTTTCCTCCAGGACTGAGCAGAAATCATCATTTTAGCTTTGTACCTCTGGAAAGACTTGGGGTACAAATCCATCCAACTGATCAACCATGGATGTATCACTGATCTAACCTGGATTGATTTAGTGATTCCTMTTCACTAATTCTGGCCATTTGACTCCAACACTGCACGTGCTGTTTGTGTGTTGCTTCTTGCATAGAAATCCCAAATAATCAAATTCCTGCACCCCATTTCCAGCACAAGCCACTGCCCTGGTCATTCCCTAATGATTCTGAGTCTCTTTTGTCCTGCAAGTCAATAAATTACTCGTTCATTATCCTGCTAATGAATTACTGGCCTGGAGAAGAGACTGCTGTGACAAGAAGGAGCCAACTCAGTGTTAGCAGCACAAATGTAAAGCTTGGAATTAAAGCAGAGCTAATATTTAATCTTGCTCTCATTTCACCTAAACTGTTTGAGCTCAGGATGCAGCTGGAAATCACCCCCAGTGAAAATTCTGTGACAAAATAAAAGTCCCAGTGACCRAAAGGAAAGATTTGAAATTAGTAATTCAGAGTGGCAGAGATAAAGCAGCCACATGATGCAAACAGAACTTTAATCAGATGGAACAGTTCTGTTGAGTAATAAAAGCAAAGAACTTTCTTGTCTTAGGGCCAATAATTCATTTGACCTGACAGTTATTTCAGAAGGCCTGGATGACTTCAAATGGAAGTTTCTGGGGGATGCTGTGCACTGATAGATTTGGTATTTGGCCGCTATCATAGCACTTTATTCCTGAAGTAAAGGTTTTGTACTCCAGGCACACAATTAGACAGAAGCACTGCATTCATCTCCTCTTGCCTAACTTCCTATCATTATTTGTCAAAATCTTTTCTCACCATTTTTTGGCCCTGTCAAAACTGGATTACTTTTCCTTTAGAAAGTGATTCAGCTCAGCTGAAGTTAGCAGGGTTGKTTTTTTCTCCATCACTTATAAGATTAGCTCTGATAATGCTGGTTTTGCTGCAGGCACCTGCAGAATTCACAATGAGTTCAGCAGGGCAGGGTTTCATGACTACATCATCTTTTTATGACACACTCTGTCTTGTCTTTCTCCTCCTGCTCAGCTACACAATGTTTCTATATTGTCATTTAATATAAAACAATATTCAGAGGGCGTATTGCAAATTGAAAATATCTTCCTCTGTGCTAAGATCAAGTGCATGACAAAGCACTTTGATTTATTTTCATTCCATAGCCCTGTCCATCCTGTATTTATCCCATAAAACCAATTTACACTGTGCTTTAATGTGTTGTTTGGGTTTGGTTTTTGTTTCTTTAATCAGACATATCAGAGATATAACAGCTGACAGAATAATGCATTGGGGAGATTTTTAACTAGGAAATTATTTCCTTCCATTTTAACTCTTTGTGAATTCTCCTCAGAAAAGGTAGAGTGAAATGCAGGACTGATTTTTTTTCCTCCTTAAGTGATCGTTTAATTGTGTGGGCAGAGTGGTTTGAGAGGAGGGATGCTGGCAGTCTCCAGACAGAGATTACATTTAATTGTGTGGGCAGAGTGGTTTGAGAGGAGGGATGCTGGGATCTCCAGACAGAGATCCCTGCTGTGCCCAGCCCTGCTCAGCCTGTCAGCCCTGGGATTTCCCTGGCAGCAGCACAGGGAGGGAAGCCCTGCTCGTTTTCCTCAGCCAATTCCAGCAGAAGGGCTGCACACCACGAAGTGCCAGCAAGGGCAGTAAATCTGGGCAGGGGAAAAGAGGGGATGGGAGCCCTGCCCACAGCCACTCTGGCAATAATCCACGGATTCCTGCTGCAATTTACTGCTCAGCACAACCAGATTTACTCCCTGCACAGACAGCATTGMTGCCATTGGTGGCTGCTGATAAGCAAAGGAGAGGGAAAGTCTATTCCAGCGTTTCCAGGGTCCTGTCACCCATAAAATCAAAGGGGAAACAGTAATAATGCTGGAGGTGTTTGCTGTGATGAAGGGTTAGAGTGCAATGAATTCCCAGGGGAATTAGACTCATTCAGAGCCTCATTCCTTACAGCAAATGCTGCAAGGGCTTTGCTGTGGGGTTTTGTTCTATTAAAGGCCTGTTTGCATTAATCTCAGGGTGATCCCATTCTGTGCATCCACAGAAATGTTGGGGAGCAGGGAGGGCCACAGGGTGTGAACTCCTGCCTCATCTCATGGGGAGTTTCTCACACTGACCTGAACAGACATTGCACTGATTTATGGCCAAATGAAAGGATTTTAGGCACAGGAAKGGCTGTAAACTGGTTTTCAGCCATTTTTGTAAATGGAACATCCACCAGTTAAGGGGATGAGGCAGGGTGGTCCCTTCAAAACGTGCCCAAAGCTGCCCAAGGAGTGAATTCAGTGTGTGGTGCCTGTGATGCCTTGAGAGGCTGAGCTGGAACAGAGGCTGGATGGAGCTACAGAATAAAGCAGGGATTTATTCAAAGGATCTCCCCATGGATCCACCTTGGGCAGCACCAGAGCCCAGCCAGGGCTGCACCCAAGATGAACCAAAATGGCCCCAAAATGCACCAGCGGGCACGGGGTCTGTCCCTGGGMTCAGTTCTGCTCCATTTGCACCTTGCACTTCATTGTCCCATTCCAGCTTTAGCCCCTGCAGTCCCACCCTGCTTGTTTTTCTCTCTCCAGCCCACGGKGTTTGTGCTCTGGGGCTGAGATTTGGATCATTTGTCCTTGGTGCCCAGCTGGAGCAGGAATTGTTTTGTCTCCCTGCTCTGTGCACAGAGCTCACCATCCCATAATGTGAACCCAGACCCACACAATAAAGCAGCACAAAATGGGAAAAATAGAAAAGCTAAACCTGCCAAACAAACCAGAGCCTCCCYCACCTCCTCCTCACAGGGATGCTGCCTGTACCATCAGCAGGATAAAACACTGAATAATTGAAGGGGATTGAGCTGGAGTCTCCAGAACCAGAGCATTTCCTGAGTGCTCACAGGATGAATCACTGCTCCTGTCTGTAATCACTGACAGGCTCAACAGGCTCAGCCTGGCACATTGCAAAAGTCAGTGCAGAGAGTGAGGGTGAGTTTTCCAACATCAAATACACTTTATAATTGTTGTTAGTTACAGCTGCAAAGCCCTTTGTACCTTAGAGCCAACCTGCTGCAGCAAGGCTGGCAGGTGTTRCCTAAATCAAGTTTTAAGCTTGTGTTAACAATGAGAACTGTAGGATTTCTGATTTAAAACACCATTTCCCCCACGCTGGGTTATGTTGCCATAGAAAACAAAGGCAGGTTTTTACTTTTATCTCCCAAAATGAGCAGTGCAGCTTTCAAAGGTGAATATTTGCAGCGTTCTGCTTGGTGTATTGGCTGCTGAGAATAGGTCAGATAATAGGATTATAAATTTGGGGGGTTAAAATTATCCTTTTACAATGACAGATGGAAATTGATTATATTTTTCAGCTATGTAACAGCAGCTACTGCTGGAAATGTGGGACYTTGCCTGCATTTTCCAAGGTCTGGGTGCCATGGATGTGTGTGAAGCTCCCTCTCCTCTCCCAGCTCTGTCTGTCTGTGCAAATCTTCAGGCTCAAGTGATTAAAAAAAAAAAAACAAAACAAACCAAAAAACCAAAACCAAAGCTTGGAGCTGGTCCAAACATTTCTTAATTTTATTTTCATTTGCAGTGCTGAAGGGTTCTGTTGAGAGGTGGTTTCAGCACAGTCAAGATCTCCTGTCAGGAGTGGAAAATGGGGTGGGTGTTGTTGGGTTGGGGTTTTAATGGGATTTGTGGTTCATTTATAGATTGGCTCAAGCACTGCCACACTTTGTTGTACAGATTTTTATGTATTAACAGCAATTTTGTCAGGTCAGAGCTGTGTATGACTGGAGCTGTGTTTTGTCTCATTGTAGGATTTTCCCATGGCTCCTAAACATTAATTATGTGTTTAATTATCCCCCTTGGAGCTCTGTAGGCTTAATATAGGAAACAAAACTTGTGCATTCCAGTGTGGGAATAATTCTGGATTCTTCAAGGTTAGGGACAAAGTGAAATTACTGCATTGTGAATGTKTCACCAGGGCCCAGCCCTTCCCAAAAATCTGCTGCTAAGCCTGGGCTGACAGGCTCAGGGCCAGCCTGGGAGAAGTCCCCACGAGTTTATTGCCAGGTAAACCTTGTAAGAAGCATCTCCAGCTTCATTGTGATACAGAAACGTTCCCCAGATTAAAACCTGTTAAATGGGGAAATAAAATTTGCTGCATCAATCACCAGCAACTGAGAACAGCTCGGACCTGGGGAAATAACAGGTAATGAAATCAGTCTCTCACAGACTCTGAGAGTGGCATTCTGGGCCAATTTTACCTGTTCTACTGCCCTGATTTCCTATTTGACTTTTGCTGCCAATTGCTTTAGCCATTGATTGGGAAGGGAAGGATGGGAACACAGCTTTGAATGAAGGTTACACATTTCACAGTGCTGTTAAATATGAACTGCAAACACCAGCAGGCAGGATTCACCTGGCTGAGGCAGGAAAAACCCTGGAAAAGTCAGAGGAATGGGAGGGCAAATGGGAAATTCTGGGAATTGGGGAGTGCAGATYCCTGAGCACTGCTTCAGCAAAGGGCTCCAGTCTTTCAAGTAAATGAGCTTGTTAAACCTGAATATTCCTGCTCAATTAATTGAAATGGCCATTAATTGTTAAATAAAGTGGATTGTACTAATGGGCTGCCTAAAACGAGGAACTAACACCTCAAACTGTAACAATCTTTCTGGTCTGAGGTCCCATATAGAGAAAAGGAAATGAACACAAGGAAGAAAAAAGGTAAAAAGGGGCTGTAAAATGAGGAGTCTGCTCGTGCTTGTTCCACTCAGCTTTCCTTCACTCCCRTGTTCACCACAAAAGAATTTGCTCAGTTTTTGGACCATACAGAGATTTTTTTAGGTGATTTTTGGGGTGATAACAGTTTTCTTACCTCCCTTACTGTGATTCAGTATCAGTATTTCAATCCATTCCTCAGTCACTGAGACAGTTCAAAGATGAAGAGAGAAGTTCAATAACCACAAAGAATTCAAAATTTTGTACTATAAAGATTAGGACAGTGCAGGGAAAGGGAATAAAACCAGTGAAGTTTCAGGTCTGTTTCCAAGCAAAACCTCTCGAGGGAGCAGGGAAAAAAATTACACCGCTGCTAAAAATGAAAATGGCAAAATAAAATATACACAAAAGGTGAGAATCAGGTATTAACTACAGAATTCGATTTTGTGCTTTCCCAGCGGGAGAATTCGAGGGGTTTGGAGCAGATCAGAAACCAGAACACAGAGGGGGAGGAAAGAGGAAAGAGGAAAGGAAGGTGCTGGATGCAGAGGATTCCAAGCACAGTGAGTTTAGGGTRATATTGCCATTTGTGCTGCCAGAATTGGGAACTTGGTACCATTTTAGTGCTCTCTTGATTAATTCCTTAAACCCCAAACACCTTTTCTGATCACTCTGACTGAATCTTTCATAAAACACTCAAAGAGGGGACGCAGCACCAGCCAGACTCTGGCTTTGCCATGAGGAACATTTGCCACGAGGTGCCTCATTTGCATTTTCATTGCATATGCAAATATTTGTTTTATTTATCTCGGTAGATGACAAAGCAGGCGAGGCTGTGCTAATGAGCACTTCAATAAAGCCACAGAAAATGCCACCAAAACAGCAGAAATAAATAAGAAACCATCACACCCTTTTCCTTTCTCGCTCTACATGAATCCAAGCCCCAAATTATCAATAATTTTAGGACAGCGAGTCCTGTGAGGAACTGGCAGAGAATTAATCAGAAAAATCCCAGCATTAGGGTTCTGCCTGCTCCCAAAAGCTTTGCTGRTCTGGGCCGTGAGCAAAACTGCTGGGCAAAGAGCTCTTCACACAGAATTGTGAACAGCAGTGGAAGAGAAGAAGAAACACCCTCACAACCCCGCCTTTTCTGCTTCGTTGTCACCTGTAACACTGAAACAGGCCTCTCTGCTGASGGTTTCAATGAGCTGGGATATTTTAGGTCTCAGGTGCTGGTTCCTCTTTGAACCGAGCTCCTTTCATGGGGAACACCAGAGAGCCCTCAGGTGACAGCAACGCTCCCTTACATTCTTCATCAGCCGCTCCAAAACCGAGCCAAACCACTGCAAACTGCATTTTCTGGTCACCGTGTAGAGCTGAGGGGCTGAAGCTGCTCTGGGCAGGAGAAACAAAACTGTTATAACCCTGAAAAAACTGTTATAGGCCTGAAAAAACTGTTATAGGCCTGAAAACAAAAGGCTTCCCCAGTTTGTGCCTCAGACTGGGAGCCTGTAAATCTGCACAGAAATGGGTCAGCTCTCCAGGTGTCAGGGGGGCTGAATTAACTGGTTGTAAGGGAGCGTTTTGGGCCATTTTTGAAATTTTTGGGATGTTTTGAGGTCATTTTTGGGGCAGTTTGGGGTTGTGGTCCCTCGCGTCACTCAAAGTTATTTTGGGTTGGTTTTGGCCCATTTTTGGCAATATTTATGGATCATTTGGGGTCATTTTGGGCTATTTTTGGGCCATTTTGACCATTTCTGATCATTTTGGTGACCTCTTTATGGAGGGAATCCCTGGTGCTGTCTGTGTTTACTTCAGGCCCAGGTGGAGGAGGGCTCTGTGGGGCCTCACCCAGGGCACAGGGGAGGGTCTGGGGACACCTGTGGGTGTTTATTTGGGGACAAACAGGGGTCTGGGGACACCTGTGGGTGTTTATTTGGGGACAAGCAGGGGTCTGGGGACACCTGTGGAGCTCAGCCCTTCCAGGGGCTCCTTCCAGGGCAGCAGGGATCTCCTCCACCATCAGAGGATCTGCCACTGAGACCTCGGAGCCCTGGGGGCACCCTGGCTTCCCCACTGCTTTATTCTTCTCATTCCAGGGCTGAAATTCGCTGAAATTCCATCCCAACCCAGGTTTCCAGCCCCGGAAAATGAAAGTGTGGCTCAAATGGGTGATGGGGAAACGGCAGGGCTGGGAAATCACTCCATGGATGAGCTGTCAGCTGAGGCATAAATCACATTTCTGTGAACGAGCCTTCAGCTGGAGCTGAGTGTCAGACTGGGCCTTTTTTCTCTCTTGTCTTTTCCCTCATAAATCTCCACGCTGGTTTGTATTTATAGGCTGTGGGAGGAGGGAGGAGGAGTGGGTTTGGAGGCATTTTCCTGCTGCTTGGCAAAGCTGGGTGGCATTTCAGCAGAGACGTTATTCAGCACTTGGAGAGCGCAGCAAGTGTGAGAAATTCTGCAGGAATGGAGAGAAGTTTTTATTGCTATATWCTGAGCTTGATTTACCCCAAAAATCTGCTTTTAAATAACAAGCTTTAGGCTGTGAGGCCGGGATTTTCTTTAAAGTGAGACTTCACAACATCTGTAAAATATGGGAGATAAGACAGAGTCTGCTTACAATATAAGCCTTGCTTTAGGAGCTGTGTGGAGCATAATATTTACTTTAAGCCCTAAAYGGAGCACAGAATCTGCAATAAAAATATTTCAAAAATACTCCAGCAATAAACAAGGAAACAGAGGGAAAAGGAAAATAAAATCCAAGGCAGTGTATTGGTTTTTTGTCAGCAAGGCAAACGCACTGCCAGAAACACTCCTAAGAAATCCAACAGTCCAAAATATTCCTGATTCCTGTATTAACACTGGGATAAGAAAAGGAAAACCCTGATATTTCTATAAACATCCTTTTTATTTCATTGCAGGAAAAAATACTTTTAGCCTTCTATTTAATATAATATTAATATTTATCTAATTAATGTTATAAATGCTTTTAGCTAAATACCCAGGATGATTTTTTTCCTGTAAACCAAAGACAAGAGGGAAGGAARAATGTTGCTTGTAGGTATTCCCCACTGGAATCCCACAGCCAGGAACATGCAGAGGAGATTTTCACCAAATTTCTCTGCAGATCTGTGGAAATTGAAGATATCACTGGTCCCTCAGTGCCAATAATGTCTCTGAGAGTATTTTCTCCCCTACATTTATTTACTTGCTATTATCAATAAATCAGTGGGAGCTTTCATATTTTATCAGAGTCGTTTGAGTTTAAAGCTCCCAAGAGAAGCACAGAGAGAGAGAGAGTTTAAGTGGTTTTATCAATAAATTGCTGGGATTTTTATCACTTTTAAAATACGGCACAAATCTTCTGCTACAGGTGTGKTTTTTGGATTGTGGATTTTCATTTACTGATGAATCTTTACTGATGCATTCATAACAAGCAGTGATTTATAGGCATTTTGTTCCCCAATACCAGGATTTTGAAGCAGGATTAATTCTCATTGAAATCAGCACAGAAGTGTTGGGATTGAAATYCCTCCGTGGCTGTAATTAGTTATAAATCACATTTTCACTTGATTGCTGCACATATTAAACAGCGGCGCTTGACTGGGAGGGGTAAATCAAATCTGTTACTTCTTGGGCCAAGAACAGGGAGAGAATGAGCATTTTAAGCATTTTAAATTTCCAGTTTCTGCCCAGCTAACACCAGGCAGGAATCTGGAATTAAACCCTCCCAGGGCCCAGATTTTCTCTCTCAGTTTTGACCTCTGGGGACCAAGGATTTGCCTTTGGGCTGAATCACTCAGGGAGCTGTAAAAGATAAATAGCTTCAGTGTTATGCAGATTTTCTGCCGAATTTTACAGACCAGAGATCCTGGGGAAGATCCTGGACCCTGATGTTTTAAATTCCGTGTGCAGAGGTGCCCTGAGGAAAGGTTCATTTCTCACCCAGCAATTAATTGGTGGGGTAGTGCACACASAGTTTTAACCATGGTTTTAACAGCTCTCATCGAGTACAACTTGGAGTGAACGAGGTCTCCAAGGTTTTGGGGCAGTTTCAGCACATTTTAGAGAAGATTTAAWTTCCCTCCTTGTCAGCTGCACAGTGAAATCTGAAATGAGCCTGTTTCAGTGGATGAATGGCTGGAAATTAAAAGACAGAAGTAGAAAAGATTAAATGACTTGGACTCTTTCTTTCTCCCTCTTACTCACTGTCACAAGTCCTACATTAAAAGCCCAGATCTCAAAGTTTTGGATATATTTAGCACTGAATTACTTTCTCTTTAATTACTTGGCACCAACTAAATGCAACCTCATTAAATTTTAATATTGTTCTAATAACAATTATTAATTTGCCCTCTAAGAGACATCTCAATAATAAAACTGTGCCCAGTGTTGACAATGCAGTAGAACATGGACAAATCATGGGGAAGGGAAATTATAATCTCTGCCTGTAGGTTCTAAGATCCTTTACATCTCAGTAATATCACAGAGAAAAAAAAATCTAATTGCATTCCTAACATATTGTGACACCAAAGTCTTCTATCATAAAATCATTTGGGATTGACAAAACTGTAGCTGAAATGAGAATTCATCAAGAAAAAGGAGTTTTGCCTGTATGAAGTCTGATTTTTTTAATCAGTGTGAAGATTTCAAAAGAAGCAGTGTCCCTAAATMACCCATTGTATCTGCAAGAGCTTCAATAAAGAAAATGAAAAAAATAATCCCTTAAATAGAAATGTTTGCTAATGAAAAATGTGAGATATAACAAGTCTTCAAGTTTAATCAGCCCTTTAATTTAATGAATCATTTGCTTTCCTTTTATTACTTTACCTTCACACTCTCACCTCCTGCTTTTCCTTCATGCTCCGAACCATATAATCAGAAAAACTTTGCAATTTAATTATCTTACCTCCAGACTTCCTTTGTAATGTGTTGATAATTTGTCTGTAACAGAGAGGAACATTGGACCCATTCAATTTGATGGTTTTTTGAAAATCTTTCTCCTTTAGTAGCTCTTACAAAGTGTGTGAGGAACTCCAGAATTCAATGGATTGATTGGCTGGGCATTGATTAATCATCAGCCTGCACTGGGGAATAGTTAAACACCTCAGCCAGCAGATAAAATGGGCATTTTGCAGGGTTTAAAGAGCGCAAGGGAGTTGTTTCATTGACCCTGTGCTTTTCCTGGAGGTTGATTTGGGGTTTTTGGTGCTCTTCAAGCAGCCTGGGAGCTGTGATCAGCACCAGGGCTTTGCTGTGCAGGTCTGTCACTCCTTTGCTCCTGATTTCAGGGACATTTCTGCATCTGGCACTGTCCCAGCTCATCCCTCCCAGCTCATATCTGTCTCTCTGAGGCAGAGCTGATAAATGCCCCACCAAAATCTGCACATCTGGGCAGATGTGCTCAGTGGCAAGAGTGGCCTCTGTTCCCCATTTCATGGGGCAGGGGCTGAAGCCCAGGCCTCCTTCCCCAGCCAATATCCAACACTGGGTATTTGATAGCCAATATCCAMYACTGGGTATTTGATAGCCAGTATCCTGTGCTGTGGCACCCCTGCAGCTCTGATTTTTGCTCCAAGAACATTGTTTCAGTGGGGATAAATTGGCATTTAGCCCAGGCAGCACCAGCCAGGTCCCCAGGTGTGTCCAGCAGGGAGGGAACACCCCCGGCCCTGCTGCTGTGAGCCAGGGGGACTCTCCCACTGCCAGAGTCAATTTTCATCTCAGAGCTCATTCCACAGCACCAGCAGAGGATGATTTTGGTGGCAGACAAATCTGGGATTCCCCCTTATCAACACTYTCCAACCACTTTGTGAGCTGAGGTGCTGCTTTATCTTTGCCACCAAAAGTCACTCAGGGCTTGTCCAGGGGCAGTTCTGCTGAAACCCAGGGCTTGGAGGATTAGAAACAACAATCTGTGCTCGGAGCACCTGAATTTAACACCAAATGTTGCCAGGATTAGAAACAACAATCTGTGCTCCGAGCACCTGAATTTAACACCAAATGTTGCCAGGGCTTCAAGATCTGCTGTGCTTTTGTTTTTCCAGTCCAGAGCCATCCAATATTACAAATATTGTACTGCAGAGTGGTTTGTAGCTGCACACCAACCTGGGCAGGAAACTCCTGCCCTTGTACCCTGCAGGTTCCTGCTGCCCACAATTAACAGCAGAATTAATTGCAAGCCGCTGGCACATTGCCAAGCAAGCACAATTCATCCCTGSGTTATCACAAATCTTCTCTGTCACCTCCTAATCCACCCTTCATTCATAATTCCGCTGCTTCTGGCCTGTTTGTGTTCCTGGGGTGATTGATGTAAACACACTTTATGCTCAGCAGCTGTTTTGCATGAAGATTAAACCTGAAGCGAGCAGTTGGTGAGATATGGAGCCTTGACAAAAAAAGGGGCTSAGAAAAAACAAAATTCCCAGGACTGGTATCTCCAAAGTAAACATCTTTTACCCAAATTGTCCCTTTTCTTGACCAATTCCTTGGGAATAAATTTAAACCAGATTTTCCTGATTATATTATTATGGTAGTTTTATATATAATATATTAAAATATAATACAATATA
>JACDOX010000060.1:743044-764594 GCA_014549065.1 Cardinalis cardinalis
ATATATAATATATAATATTATTAATATATTAATATAATACAATATGTTTATGTTATTATATTATTATTGTATTTTAATATATATTCTGTTATATAATTTATATATTTAATATATATTTTATATAATATATATTAAATATATTTTCTAATTTTTACATTGTATTTTTTTATATATATATATATATTTTTTTTTAAAGTCTGCTTTCTACTAGGAAGGAAAATTTGCCCTTCTTAGTCTGTAAAARGAAAACTGAAGGAGGCTTTACATGAGCAAGGCAATGGCAGGAAAATTGACGGCCAGCACTTTAGAAAATTCCACATTCCACATTTCCAGGGATCTAAAGCAGCCAAAACTCCTTCCCTGGCTCCTGCTGGACTGGAGTGTGAGTTCAGCACTGCCAAAATTCAACCTGCTCTGTGCAGGGAAGCCCTTTGGAGCAGCAGCTCTTCAGGAATTGCTGCTCCAGCCCCAGTCCCCAGTGCAAAATCCCCAATTTCACCCTGCAGATCCACAGAACGATAGCACTGTTAACTTATGCAAATGCTGAAGTGTTTTCYTGAGGATTGTGGAGAATTCATTCATTACTCTTTGTCAAATATGGTTAAGATCCATATGTGTCACCTTAATTAAAGCCTGTGTGGAGTGGAGAGGGATAAAGGGGGATGAGCAAAGAGACTTTTATTGGCTGGAGGAAGAAACAGAGCTGTGCTCTGCTGCCATCACCTTTAATAAACTCCGAAACTCTGATAGGGCCTAATCTGGTCACAGAAATTGAAAAAAGGCATGATAGCAAAAATGARTAAGGAAGGAGAGCACCAGGAGGCAGAAGCATAATTAGAAAAGCTCCCTTTATCTAAAAATTTCATTAAAAACAAAGCAACACTCAAACACACAGAGATACACAGGACATAAGTTTTAATTAAAAGTGCAGCTGCTGCTTTGCAGGCTCAGCACAGAGCACAGGTTTCCCTCTCCCAAACAACAATTCCCTGCCTCTGAAACTCCACATTTTGGAGCAGCTCTGGGGCTCAGGCTGCCACAACAATTCACAAGGAAATATAAAACTKGTCACAGCTCTGAGTTCATCACATCCTGGGCTGGTTGGTCACTGGGTCCTTACAGAATAATTCCTCCTCTCAAAGGTTGTGCCTGGGAATTGGACAAACAGAAACTTCCACTGGCACTGAAGAGTTTGATTTACAGTCTAAAAAAGAAGCTTGGATTGATGTAAAAATACAATACACAGACACTGGGTAGGAAAATCATAAACTTATGTTTCTATAGTTGTAAGGAGGAATATGCCTKAAGTGAGAAACTATTGGTAAAATGGTGAAGGGTTTCTAATGTAGGGRTGGGGTTGTATGGAATAAACTGAGTTTAAAAGTTCAAATAAAAGCATTTGTGTATAAGTGTAACAGAAGCCCATTGGACAAAAATATCCACAGTGCAGCAGAATTAAGTAAAGGTGATAGGTCAGAAAAGCAAAATAAAYCCTGTGGCAACTGTCCYRTGGGTTAGAAASTTCTGTGTTCCCCTGTAAGAAAGAATTTGTGAYCACTCTGAGCTATGGCCACTGCCTGCTCCTCTGAAATCTCACACATCTGAGACTGGTGTTTATCTGAGCAAAAAATTGTTCTTAGCCCCAAAACATCCCTTAGCCCCATCCCTTCATTTTGAGCAGTGATAATGCCACCTGTGCCTCTGGGCCAAAAATCACCTGCAATGAAAGGAAGGACTCAAAGATAATTTGCCTTTGCTCACTGAGGAGCGTTAGGATGGTTTAGGAATGTGCAGGATGTTTTAGGAATAAATTTCATTTCCAGGTCAAACTTGGGGATTTTCCCTTTTTGGGACCAAACCAARCCCCTCCACATTTCCATGCCCAGAGGGGAACAGGGTGAGGCCTCAGGGGGATTTTTGTCCCAGGGGTGACACTGCCCCGTGGGCATTCCAGGAATTCCCACCTGAGAAACCTCGGGGACTTCACTGGAGCAGCTGCAGAGTTGGAGGAAGTCAAACTGGAACAAGATAAATTTTATCTCTTCATTTCCATTGGCATTTTTAATTGTCTTACTCCACATCACTTAATTAACACACAGGCAGAGCCCTGGAAGTTATTGCTGGGAACTTGCTTCGAGATGGATCAGAAGAATTTTGAGATATTTTCCAGGTTTGATATTTTATTTCTTTATTTTGATGCTTTATTTTAATGCTGTTTATTGGTTTTCCCCTCTTCGGTTTCTGCAGAGKAGACCTGCCAGGAGTGTCCTTCATAAACCCTCACCTCTGGTTTCTCACATAAATCCCAGCTGAAGAATTGTAAAGGGAATATTAACGGAATTTACATTTCTGYCAAGGATCCTCACCTCCCCTCTTCATAAACAGCACAAACATGTCAAGGAAAACTCCAGAATCAAGGCAGTGTGTTAAAAAAATAAATTTCCTGCTGCCTACAGACAATGTTGATGGGATAAAAAGGAAACATTTCTCTCTGGTGTACTTGGCAGATTTTCGCAGTGAGAGCCAAGGTCAGTGTGCACCAGAGCTGGATTGAATCTCTCTCCTTGGCTCTGACACMGGAGGAGACACCGGGAAAGCAGCAAAGAAGTGAAATTCAGGATTGTCCTGCCTGTGGTCATCAGCAACCCCCCAAAATGGGAATTCCAGTTCCTGAGCCCCTGCCAGGGCYGGGACAGCCCCTCAGGCTCTCCAGGGCTTGGGGCTGCGGCAGCTGTCAAAGAAAACCTTCCAAAAGAACTATTTATAACTATTGCCACCTGCACGACTTTGCCGTGAGAAAAACCGTTTCCCAAATCTGGGTTTTATCATTAACGAGGGACTGGGGCTGTCATTCCCATGTCCTGACCACTCCTTTACCTTTATTTCCCCTCCTGTTGGAAGCAGTGATGACTTTTGGGTGCTTCAGGCACTTTTTGTGCCCATCAAGGCAGGAGACCCCAATTCCTGCTGCTCTTTTGGCAGCTTAGAGCCCACCCTGGGTTCCCATGCTGGGATTTGGTGCTCAGCATTTGAACAGCCCCATTGGCGCCCCTTGGGTGAAAGGTTCTGCTTGATTTGATTTGGAAGCATCAATGTTTTTGCTGTTTCCTGCCCCAGAGCAGTGCACGCTGCATGTCAGGCTGGGGGGTGGCTGCTGGTGGGTGCAGCACCCAGAGGATGCTGTGTGACACCAGAGAGARCAATTCTCTCCCTTCCTTTCTCCCCTTAATGCACTGCACAGCATCCTGTGAAGCCCCTCAAACCATGCCTCAATACAGGCCTCAGCTCTGTTTGTGTCCTCACATCTTGGCCAGCGAACCAAATTTAATCTGATTTATCTGTTCTGGTTGCTCTCAGCGGCTTCCAAAATGAACATTGGCCAGCCCAGTCACAGAAAGGAAGTCATGAAAATTAATTTTGCTGTTGACAAACACCCCTGGTGGTGAGGCAGGGTTTGTGGAGGTCACTGGGGAGCCGGGCAGGGRTGGTTTCATTTCCTCAGTGCTGTGATAGGGATCTTGTGCTGAGCTTCAGAGCAGCTCTGCAAGGACAGTGTGGCAGAAAATGGGTTCAGTTTTCACGGAGCCAGGCTGCTCACGGAGCTCCCTGGCTGGACAAACCCTCCTGGCCCAGGGAACTCTGGCTGCCTTTGCAGCAGGCAGGGCGTGCAGGAGGATTTTCATGTGGATCCTGAAGCTGCTGCCTGGTTTCAAGAGGTCCCATAAGAAAATTGAGCAACACAAGCTCTCATTTCTCTGCTGTTTCTTGTATTTCTTGAGATTCTGCCACGAATCCTCTGTGCCACGAATCCTCTGCCTGGAGGAAGCTCAGGCTCACAGGAAAATCAGAGTCTGATCATTTTACATCCCAAAACATGGATGAGAGTTTAGGCATTGCTGCTTTGCTTCTCCATTCCCAAGTGCCTGAATTTGGGGTTTGAGTTCCATCTCTGYAAATTATAAATAAAGTTCCCACCAAAGTGGGAATCATTTTTATTGGCACAGTTCTCCTGTCTGAGGTGTTTTTCTTTTGAGGTGAGTGCTGGATAATTAAATAATCTGCAGCTGAGTTATGATACCTGAAAGTGTTTGCAATATCTGGATGAATAAAATAATGATTCCCATGAAAAATGAAAGACCATCAGTCAAATATTGCACAAATCAGAGTCTTTACAATTATTGATAATCAATAAGAAATAAATAGAGACAGACAGGTAATGTGGTTTTTCAACAAGTTTGCATTGTTGATGTTGGGACTTTGCTTACCCATCATTAACTGCAGCTGCCTCACAATCTCATTTTAGACCTTCCTGTGAGAATATCAGCCTCCAAAAGTTTGGAGAAGATTCTCTCCTGGTGTCAATATTTCCCACTGGGCRTTTTTCTCACTCCAGTCTGGGTTGTTTCAGTTCTTTTTCCACACTGAGGGGAGCAAGGTCCCAGTGTGGTCCCTGAAGGTTCAGTCTTGTCCCAGATTTTTGGGGAAGAGCTGCAGCTCTCTCCATTTSCAAGAGGGAAATCAGGAGCAGTCTCAATCTCTGGCACTTCCAGAGAATTGCAGGCTGGTTATGAGTGAATTTCTATTTCCTTTAATGAGCACAGGGAAATTGCCTGACAACTTTTTTTTTTTAATTTTATTTTTCCTGAGACAGAAATTTCCACTTAGTGTAATACCTAATTTCCTTCCCAAGGAAAGTCTCCYACAGAATTCCCAGTTAGTTTGTAATTGTTTTCTTTTATCTCTGTGACTAATGAAATGCCCAAGATAAAGGGCTGTGCTGAGAGGCAAATGGGGATATTAGGAGTTTTTCTATGTCCCAAGCTTTATATATTCAAAGTGGAAATTAAATTAAGCTTCAGTCCCCTGGAAATTTATATCTTGGCCCTTGTTATACTTCATATATTTAATTAAAATGATAATATATTGGGCTGTGGTTGTAAAATTATTTTAAAGGAAAGTGATCTCTTCTGGGGCCTTATTTGGGTGGTGAGTTAGAAGATGTGGAGATGCAGGAAGAATAACAAGGTCTGCTGGGAGAATGCTCTGAGACCATTGGTGAGAGTTTATTTAGACCTCCAGGAAATTCAGATTAAAATGTCTCCCCAAATTAAGCTTTGTTGGAATTGTGGCTGCTGCACTAACACGGAAGCAGAAGCATTTTCCTGCTGTTTCCCTTGYTTGGCTGCTACAGCTGGAGCCCCAGGACTCTGCTTGGGGTTCCACAAACCCAGAGCCCCTCTCTAATGTGTCCATTGCCTTTATTCTTAGTGCAGCCAAAGGAAAACTGTCCTTTCCAAGGCACTGGGCTGCACTGACTTCTGCTGACCACCTCCAATTTTCTCTCCTTGTAAACTCTGTTTAGTGTTCCAAAAACAATTCCAAGGCAGATTGCAGGTGCYACACGCCTCCCCTGACCTTTAAATCAAATTTAGCACTTCACTCTCCAGCAGGCCCCCAAGGAAAAGCTGACAGCTTAATGAAGTGGAGATTTTAGGCAATAAATCCAAGCAATCATGAGAAAAGGGATCAAAGCTCTGCCTCATTGTGGAAATTCCCAAACAAGAGCTTCTGGTACTTGGCTAGAATAAAAACTTGGATTGTCAGGAGTGAATTCTCCTGCCCTAAATAATAAATCTGCCTGCATGGCATGGCCCAGTCTTGAAAGGGGGAGACTTGCAGCAAGGAGCAGGAAAATCTGCAAATAGGAAGGGAGGGGGATTCAGCAAGAGCAAGGACAAGGACCTACACCCTTTATTTTAGTGGGAGCTGGGAAAGAGAAAAAGAAATTAAAGCAGAAAATAAATYAAAAAATAAACCAACCGAAAGCACCTTATTTCATACAGAAAATAGAAGTTTTCTGTCAACCTTGCAAATAAGAGAAAAGGGCTTAGGTTCTTTCTTTTGGACATAATTCATGGAGTAATAACAGATGAATATGCTCCCAAAGTCAAGATCTATTATTTCAAATTGCTCCTATATTTAAATATGAAACAAGCTGGCATTTTGTCACGTCAGCTAATGRAACTGCTGGGGAAAATCTGAGGATGAAAAATAGACAATTAAATGGTTCCTTGGAAAACAAAAGAGATTTGCATATCTCTTTATAATGATGAGTTTGCAGTTCTTCCCTTCCAGGGCTGCRGCAAAGTGTAAATCTGAGATGTGGGATCCACAGCTGCTCAGGTTCCTGGGAGAGAGCTCTTTGTGCTCCTGCTACTACAAATTCCTGCACTGTTTTACCTTTAAATCTGCAGGGAATCCCCTGCTTTCCAGGCAGAACACCATTCTGTATTCCAGGCAGCATTCCCTGCAAAGATGCACAAACACTGGGAGAATCTGAGGGACATTTCCTCTCATTTTTAGCCTGGTTCCCTAAGGAAACCCTCCTGGTCTGAGGGTGGGTGGAGGTTTATGCAAATACATCTGTCCTTCTCCAAATTTCCATTGTTTAGTTCCAATTTTTGCCCAACAAGTAAGAAAAGCCAGAGTGGGAGAATCTGCACCAGCCAGCAGAGCTGGAAACACTTCCAGACTCATAGTGCTGAGAGAGCTTCACCAGCTGTGTAAAACCTGGAAACACTTCCAGATTCACCATAACACTTCCAGATTCACCATGCTGAGAGAGCTTCACCAGGGGTGTGAAACCTGGAAACACTTCCAGACTCACAGTGCTGAGAGAGCTTCACCAGGGGTGTAAAACCTGGAAACAATTCCAGACTCACAGTGCTGAGAGAGCTTCACCAGCTGTGTGAAACCTGGAAACTTTTCCAGATTCACCATAACACTTCCAGATTCACCGTGCTGAGAGAGCTTCACCAGGTGTGTGAAACCTGGAAACACTTCCAGTCTGTGTGAAAYCTGGAAACACTYCCAGACTCACARTGCTGAGAGAGCTTCACCAGGGGTGTCAAACCTCCCAGGCTCTGAAAAATCCATGTGGGGGAATTTGTGACCTGGGGGAAAACAGCTTGGAAATCCAAACATGGCAGGCATGCATCAGGAGAGGTCAGGAATGGTCCTTGGTCCTTTCCCCTGTGAAATAAGGGAATTACTGAGCTTGGGGCCAGCGGGACTGGAGGGCAGGAAGGATGGGGGATTTAATCCTGAGCACTCAGGAATTGCTGTTCATGGGGAGCACCAGGCTGCAGGGGTTTGTCTGGGAAAATCTGGCAGGGAATCAATATCCATCACAGAGCTAACCCAGGAGCTGGAGAATGCCTGGCAGAGGCAGGTGGCAGGAAACCTTGGCAGAATTCGGGCAGAATCACATAACCAGGCRGCACACATCCATAGAATCAGAATTCATGAGCTCTCCTGCTCTCCTGCCTGCCTGTTTTCCTTGTTTTCTCCTGTTCAGGCTGGGTTTAAGGAGCTTCTTCTCATGACAGAAAAAACACAACCCCCCTATTCTAGATTGAGAGCACACCACAAAGCCTTTGGAGACAGAATCTTGTTTGGCCCTTGTAAAATATATCATATATTTATATTTTACAAGATATAGATATAGATATAGATATATAGATATAGATATAGATATAGATATAGATATAGATATAGATATAGATATAGATATAGATAGAGAGAGAGAGATAGTTATATACATAGATATATATATTGATATATATATTGTTATATAGATTATACATATATGGTTATATAAATATATAAATATTAAATATATATATAAATATATAGAGAGATAAATGTATATAGTTATATAGGTATATAGATATATAGATACATAGGTATATACAGATATGTAGGTATTAAATATAGGTATATATAGATAAATATAGATAAATAGATACATATATATAGATAAATATATAKAGATATTAAATATAGATAAATATATMTATAWAAATATATCTATATAGTTATATAGATATATAGATATTGAAGTATAKCTTCATAGCTGCTTCCTGTTTCTCCACCTCATTCCCTGCAGGAGGAGTTTGGATCCCCTCAGTGCCCACAGTCCCAGCACCCCCGTTCTGGTGCCAGGGCTGTCCCATTGCCAGGCCAGCGTGCAAACTTTCCTCCCCACCTTGGAAAAGTGAGAAACGCAGGCTTTGCTGACAGGAGACTCTGCATTAGCCCAGGKAAAAGCTGAGGGAGCTGCAGGGACTGTTGTGGGTGTTGCTGTGAGCCTGGGCAGAGCCAATAACCGCTGAAACCAAGGGCACAAAGGAGTTTCAGGGTGAATTTTGGTGTTCCTCAAGGCTCGGTGCTGCCAATAGCCCCTGTGAAGTCAATAGAAATGCTGCTGGAGAAAACAGCTATTCAGCAGGGATAAGGGAATGAGAGCCCGTCCCTGGCTGGGGAAAGGCTGCYCAGGGCAGGGTTTGTAATTTGGAAAATATCAGCATTCCAGCAGTGCCACAGGAGTGCAAATGTTTGAACAGACTCGCGAGAATTGCCTGGAGTTGCAGAAGGCAGTTTTCACACAGTCAAAACTGCATTTCCTGGTGATTAGCAGCGATTTTYCCCTCTCTCTGGAGCTGGAAAAGTGAGCAAGGAAATCGGGGTTAGAGCTGATTCACTTGGACAGAACTGCTGCCTCTCCCTGTTAAATTTGAGCTGGAAATGCAGAATGGAGGATCTGTTACAGCTCAGCTTGACTCCAGGGGGAAAATATTGGAATATAGAACCATGATTTCACAGGGAGTGAATTAATCACTGAGTAATCCTTTAAGTAATTAAGGGTCTAGTGAATTATCAGAGCTGGGTCTGATTTTCTCTGGATATTTCCCTGTTTGGGGACATGGGCAGGGCCCTGGATCATTCAAATCAATCTGTGCCAGCCTCAGCTGCCTTTGGCAGCTTTGGAGGTGAGAAAATGCACATGGAAGGACTTGGAAACAAAGCAGGGTTTATATAAATATCTGTTTGTGGGAATCTGGTGGGTACAATGTGGATCAGAAAACAGAATTATTTCTTCCTAMAGATTCAGGCCTCAATCCAGAGAGGTTTTACTCATGGCAAAATCATAGGAGGGATGCAAACATCACTCACAGAAGTCTCAGGATCTTCACTCCTGTGTCCTCATGTCCCAGAGAATTTGGAGAAATTAAGATATATGAAGCCATGGATATGAAGCAGAAGCATAGGCTTAAGTTTTAAGTAAATAGAAGTGCAAGTTATCATTTTAAGTTTKAGGTTTTAAGTAAGTAGAAATATATTTTAAGTGCCTTAAGAAATTGTATTAACTAGCAAAGGCCCTAAGGCCTTTAGAAGTTCATGTCAGCTTGTGCCTAATCCCAACAGAAATTCTCTTTTCTCTGCCTCTGCATGTCCAATCCCAGCTGGGCTGCAAGGACTCCTCAGGCTGGGATGGTTTAATCCTGGATCAGRAAAGCTCTCACTGCCTCACCGTTCTGGGATCTGCTGTGCCCATTCCAGCCATTAATACCAAAATGAGAATAATTCCATTAAAATGATGTTCAGTGCTTGGGCTCAGCTGCTAAAGGCAGACCTGGCCCTGAGAAAGGYCCGCTGGAAAAAGGAGATGCTGGTAATTCATTCCCTTGGCAAATATATGAACCAGCCCAAACTCCTCATAATTACAGCAGGTAATAAAGATGCTTTTTAATAGAAGGAAGTAATAGTGGGTGACATTTTTACAGAGATGACAGACGATCTGTCCCTGTGCTCTGCATATCTTTGCTGGAGGAGGAAGGTACAGCCTCTGATTTGAGGCACTAAATCAGTTATGAGGAAGCCATAAACCCCTGGCTGTGGCTTTAAAAATGTTTGTCCTTTTAAAACACCTCCTGCAAATGCTCCAGAGACCAAGGGGTGGGATCAGGCAGGGAGTGCTGGCCCCAAGCCCAGCAGGGCTTTGGGGTTTGTTCTCTGTCCCTTCTGTGTCACTGTAGGACAGAAACAACACAACTCAGACTCAATGCTCTTATTAAGGTAAAAAAGGGATATTTATTTTCTGATTCCAACATTTTATAGATTTTCAAAAGTGACAGTGGATTGGAGGGTGAAAGTAAAAAAGGGATCTTTAAGGTGAAAAAGGGATCTTTATTTTCTGATTCCAACATTTTATAGATTTTCAAAAGTGACAGTGGATTGGAGGGTGAAAGTAAAAAAGGGATCTTTAAGGTGAAAAAGGGATCTTTATTTTCTGACTCCAGCATTTATAGATTCCCAAAAGTGACAGTGGGTTGGAGGGTGACAGTGCCACCTCTCCAATGACACYGGACAAACCAACAGCCCATCAAATTTCTCTTCTTCTGGGATCTTCTTCTATAAAAGAATGCAAAACAATGAGTTATTTACAGAAAGTGTGTGAGACAGTTTGTTACAAGAATGTAACCATCAGAAGGCTTAGAAAATCTTAAAAAATCAAGGTGATACTTGAGAAGCCCAGTGGGATAGAAGCAGCCTGGAGTTCTGGTTTTTCATGAAATGCTCGGTCTGGTGCTGAGGGGTGTGAGAGAGGAGAGCCCACGGTGCAGAGCAGCCATAAAGCACAAATTCCAAGCAGGGAGGGATCCAAGGAGCTCCATCCCATCTTCCTGGAGGCAGGGAACCACAGCAGCAGCCCTGGCAGGGCTCTGCTTCTCCGTAAAAATGATTTCCTGTCTCCACATAAAACATCCTGTCACTGAGCTTATCTTTTGAGTGAAAAACAAACCTTTGGWGCTTATTCAGGCTGTCTTTTTTCCTCAAAGCCCACTGATGATTTTTAGAGCCCTTTCAGGTGCCCAGCTCTGGGCTGACCCTGAGGAGGAGCAGCTCTGAGATGAGAGTTTGCCTTGCAGTGACAAATCCAAAAGCTGAGTTGGAAACTCCATTTATTTCTGACAAAGCCTCTGTGTGATGTGAGCTTCATTCAGGGAGCTGGGGCTTGATAACTTGTCAGAGAAGGGAGAAATAATTCTGCTGGAAGGGGCTGGCTCAGCTTGGCAGGCTGGGGCAGAGCTGGAGCCAATGTTTTGTCTGGGAATGAATTTCCTTCCGTGGCAATTGATGCTTCCAGATGGCTCCAATGGTTCATGGGATCAACATTTGTGTTCTCCTCTGCCAGGGTCTGAATTGGTTCATATTGACCACGTTCCTGATTTTGAGTTTGCAGAATTTTGAATGGAAGTGCAGCTGAAAGCTCTGTGTAATTTGGGCTTTCATGGTTTGGAAGGAATAAATTAATTACTGTACCACCTTTTCAGTCAGAAGAGTATAATTAAAACAGGAGAGCAGTTTAATTCCTTTGGTTTGAAACATCCAGAGAACACTCCAAATGGCAGCTACTTTCAAAGATCAAAAAACTTCCTTAGAGCAGTTTTAATTCTCTATGATTATGATCAACTTTTTGAAAAAAAGAAACTTAAATGCTTTTATCACAAAAGGTTACTTACTCATTAAAATGGTGAGAAAATGGGAGTATTTTTAACAAACGCTAAAAAAAAGTTCTACTCTGATAATAACTATATTTAATCTTACCTCTCATTCCCAAACAGAGCCAGATTGTCTGAAGGGATGGGCTGGCACTGCTCCATGGCACTCACKGCAGATTCTGTCACTTCCAAGGGTTCCATCCATAAAAATACAGCAGCATTCCAGAAATCACAAGAACCTGAGAGACATTTCTGGCCCTGCCTCCCAAAGCACTGCAGTGAGGGCAGCTCCAGCTCTAATTCCAGGAGATTTCTGTGTTTAGGTGATGATTTCCAGCTCTTGATGTGTTTATTTTCTGCATTAGCACCGCTGTGGCTCAGGAATTCTCTGCCTTGGAGAAATCACAATTTAAACCCTTTTAAAAAGGATTCCATTGGTTTTTCCCAGCCATAAAACTCTGAAATTGGTAAAAATTAGAAATGTRGAAAGGTCTTCTGCAGCTCTGATTGGTGTTGGCTCAGTCTGGYGATGGAATGGGTGGGAACCTCACTCCTGGGTCTGATGGGTGATGCTGGAACCCAAGGAAACCCCAATATTCATTCCAGAATGTTCCCCACCAGGACACCTCCTGCTCCAGCAAGTTTCCCACTAAAGGATAAACTTCTGATTTGTTAAATAGATTTTATTTTAAGATGGATGATTATGAAGCTGGGCAGGATTATTATAATATCTAAAACTCTCCATTTGTCAATTTGCCTGCAAGAAGAAACAATAAAAGGAGTTTCTCTGTCAATATTTATTATATCAAATATTTAACAGTGGTTTCTTGGGAACTGAAATGTAAAACAGGACTGTTGATCTTGGATCCAAGGCTTTGTTTTATCAGGCTACAATTGAAATCTGCAAATGTCAAAAATGGTTCTTAAACAACAGGAAAATTTGTGTACCAGTTGCTGCATGATGAGGAAGCTCAGTAGCAGATAATTTTATAAAAATAAACCAGTTTTGRTTGTGAAAGAAAAGAAGCCTAATCCCTCATGGAATGCAGTAAACATCATGAAATGGATTGGTTTGCCAGTAGAGCACCCTTTGGTTGGATGCTGCTTTATTTTCATCTTTGTGTTATGAATCTCTGTCTTTCAGCTCTGAAGAAAGATGATTTAATTCTCTCTCTCCCTCTTCCTCCTGCACACTCTCCCTTAGCACCACCCCAATCCCTCACATCCCATTAGAGGCTCCTTTTATTCATTTTATTTATAATTAACCAGAGATGCAGTCATGTGCTGTTSCTTTTGAAGGATACTCTCAGCTATTCTGGAGACTTTAAGCAGGGTGCATTGAGGTTAATTACCCCATAATTTACAGTATAAAACACCCTTGCAGGCACTTTGATCTCCACTAATTGTGGCTGAGCAGAGTAAATAAGAGTTTGCTTACATTCCAGCAATGTGCCCATGGAAAAAGCCCTTTATGGGGTTGATGGTGTCCTTCCTTTCTCCTCGGCTTCAGTGGGCAGGGAATGATCCAGAGGAGTGGASTCTCTCCGTATTCATTTCAGAATGATTCTCCCCATATTCATTTCAGAATGATTTTCCTCTCTGAACACAATTCAGGTGTCAAGTGTACAGCAGCTGGCTTTTATWGCATTATAGGATATCCAGCATTGTGCTCTGGAGGCAGTAAATACAAACAGGCTTTGATGAAAGGTGRCTCTGAGGGGCTCAGGACCAAGAGGAAGAAAACCAAAAGCACAAACTGAAACTCAGAGGAACTCCTAAACAATGAGATTTTCCTCTTTCCTGGGGCTTTTTCTGCTCTTTTCCTGCTCCAAAAACATCTGTTCCCAGGTCTCCAGGTGGCAAAAATCAGTGTGGCTTCACTGAATTGCTAAAAATGGGCAGAACACTCCAAATGAGGGCAGAGAGGGYGAACGGTGGGACCAGGAGCTCTCAGCACAGGGGTTCTGTGCCCCTGGGGCTGAAAYTCCTGCCCAGCCTGGGAGTGATTCCCAGGGCAGAGGGAACATTCCCAGCTCCCACTGTATGTCCTGCTGTGGCTTTTTTGTGATCCTGCTGGTGGCTTCTTTTTTGTGATCCTACTGGTGGCTTTTTTAGTGCTGCTGGTGGCTTTTTTGTGATCATTTTGGTGGCTTTTTTGTGATGCTGGTGGCTGTTTTGTGATCCTGCTGGTGACTTTTCTGTGATCCTGCTGGTGACTTCTTTTTTGTGATCCTACTGGTGGCTTTTTTAGTGCTGCTGGTGGCTTTTTGGTGTCCTTCTGATGGTTTTTTTGTGATTCTGCTGGTGGCTTTTTTATGATTCTGCTGGTGGCTTGTTCAGTGCTGCTGGTGGCTTTTCTGTGATCATTCTGGTGGCTTTTCTGTGATCATTCTGGTGTTTTTTAGTGCTGCCCAGCTGAGGATCCTGAGCCCAGCTCTCTGTAGGACAGCACAAAGCAAAGGGGCTGGGACGCAGCAAAGGCAAAAATCTCCAAGGAAAGGATGAAACCTCTGCCCTGCACCTGGCCTGCCTCACTGCACCAAACCAGGCAGGAATCCATGTTGCCATGGTCATTGACTCTGCCAGAAACAGAGCACATTCTGTTAATTTGGGGCTGGTTTTAGGTTAGAAGTGTCAAGTGTCATTGTCAAAGCCCAACAGGAGGCTCACATCTGTATGCCAACCTGGAGATAGGAAATGCTGACTTAGAAATGCCATGGAATAGGACAGACAGTGTGGAGAGAGAAATGGAGCTAGAAACAAGTTTKAAAGGATGGCYTTGCAAATAAAACTAAATAATTTAGAGAAACAGAACTGTGAAAGATGCATTGTATTGGAACCCACAAGGGGTAATTTTAAATTATTGGCTTTAAGGCATTTCCAGCATGGTAATTTTAAATTATTGGCTTTAAGGCATTTCCAGCATGGTGTGGTTAAAGCTGATAGACCAAGAAACACTTATRGTGYAATTAAAATACAATATTGTGAGTTGTTATCAGGAAATAGTTGGCTKCTGATTGTGATGGTGTGAATGATAACATCTGTATTGTCTCACTCTTCACAGGAGACTGAAAATKGAATGAAAATCTTTAAAACCCCTCTCAGCTGCCCCATCTCTGGGTCAGAAAGGGCTGAATCCCCACAGGAGACCCCGGCCTGGCTGCATGGGGAGCATGAAAAGATCAGCCCTGGACATTTCCTGCTGCACGTGGCCAAATGCTTCACCTCCCTCTTTTCTTCTCCTCCTTGCAGTTCTGAACCCATTCAGAAATTTCCCATTAAAGCTTCCTCAAAAGTTTCACTCYCAGATGAAGCAGCCATTCTTCCTCCAGCTGGATTCCAGCTGAATAATTTGAAATAAAAACTCAGGGCTTTTCAATTTCTCACAGAGGGAAATGGGATTTATTTGGGGAATAGATTCCCCTCATCGCTACCATTGTCCAACATTTCTTAAATTCTTTTACAGAAAGTTGTAACAAAGTGGAAAAGGGAGAGTGTAAAGATATTTTTTCTCATTTTTGGCTTCTTTTACTGCAGAAAAACCCTGGTGGAAAGCAAAAAAAAAAGGGATGAGGAACTTGGACTGGCTCTGAAGGTATTCTTACTTATTAATATTTTTGAATACTCTCAATTAAAACTCYTAGCAGATTGTAGAAAGACAAGTTTGGAGGATTTTGAAACTTTCTTGCTTTCGAACTTTTCCTCCAACGTTTTCAAGGGAAAGACTCAGAAAAGCGAGGCAGGAGGAGCCCTGAGTTGTTCTGAGTTGTTTAATGGTATTTTACTGAAATCAACATCAACCAGCAAAAATAACCCAGAATTTTTATAGGCTGGCTGTGTAGAATATAGAAAAGCTTTGGTGCAATATATAGAAAAGCTTTCACTACTAAGGGTCAAAACCTGCTCATTCCTGAGGATTCATTTTAGCCAAAATTGTGGAACAAAGGGTGATTTATGGAGAGGAGACCTTAACAAACCAGCAGTCACTTCATCTTTGGAATGCTGCTGTAGCATCCAGTGTGGAACTGGGCAATCTTTGTATTTAAAGGGAAATCAATATCATTGATTCCACACAATGAAAGCTGCTCCATATGAAACGATTACAAAATCTGGCTGTTGGGAAAAAATACAGAGTTTTTAAATCAAACTGATTGAAAATCAGGGTGAGTTTCTTACAGGCAGACAGGGTGATGAAAATGCACAATGAGCAGCAGGAATTACACATTTGATCAGAATAAACATGCCAGGAGTTTGGGAAAGCTTCTTTTATCCTTGTTTCTTTCTGGTRCAAACACCCCCTGCAGCACAGCAATTTGCTGGGGGGTTTTATTTAAGTGCAACATTTCCATGGATCTTTTTTCCCCCCTCTCCCACAAGATGCTCACAGCAGTCAATGAAATCAGTGTCAAAATCCTGATCCCAGCCCAAGATCCAGTTTGGGACCATTCTGGAAGGCAGAACGCTCAGATTTAGCTCTGTGTGTTTTCCAGCGTCCCTCCCACCCCACACCTTTCCCTGAAAGGGAATTCAGCTGTGCCAGGGTTGCTGCCAGAGCTAAAGGGATATTTTTCGGTTTTAGCAGCACCATTCTGCCCTRGCACTGAATTTCTGGTTTAATAGTTTGATCAGCCTTATATAAAGCCACGTCGGGTAATTAAACTGGCACCCAGATCACCCGTGGAAATGCACAGTGCTCTATTTAAAGGCCCAGCATAAAGTAAATTATGACTTGGGCTGCCACAAGCCAAAATTTTCTATGCAAAGCAGCTGCTCCTAAATTTCTTTAAGGAGGCTCTTTGTTAAAGCCATGCAGTTCCTCAGGAGTAAAAACAACCTGTCTGTCAGAGATACTTCCATTTTCTTTATTTTACACTGTTTTTCTTCTGGAAATAATAGTAAAGAAGGTGCTCAGGATGCTTTTATCTGAAGCAATAAACCTCTAGGATGTTCAAGTGTAATTAATTGCATTGCTTCAAAGTAAGGGCTTCCAGCAGAATATACAAGCCTTGACATTTTTGTTATGCATAAACTCGATTAGGCTTATGCCAGAATTAAACTGCAGGATTATATTTTCATTCCATTCTTAAATTCTCATTAAAACCAAAATAAGGGAAGCCTCCAACAAAAGCTAGACTTGAGTAAAAAGTGATGACACATTCCAAGACTGAGGGATGTGAGGATTGAGATCATCGTGTCATAAATGCATTTCTTTCACGTTTGTCAGTTGTTAATTGACATTTTAAAAAAGGCATTTTAAATGCTCCAAAAGCAAGCCAGGGTTTGCAAAGGAATAACAGCAGAGCCTTCTTTTACAGCACAGTTAAATCAGCTCCATTTGCTGGGGGTTATAAGCAATTAAATGTCCTTAGGGATGGGTCCCAGCCCAGCAGGATCCCAGGGGGAATTTTGGGGAGTTTCACCCCCAAATCTCCTCTGGGGCTCAGGGAGGATGGGACAGCCCCAGGGGAGGGACCTGTGGCACAGCCCACGCCAGGGGCTGCTCTGCCAGATGGTGCTGCTTCATCAAACACAAGGAATTGGCTGATTTTAACCCAACTTGGGTGATTTTAACCCAAATGGAAACAGGAAACAGAATCCTGAAGACTGATCTGTGGTGAGGGTGAAAACAGGGAGAGGACAGGAGGGAATTCAGCATTAACTGAACAAGTGGCTCTGATTTCTGGACTCTCTGGCTGGCATTTTTCAGTAGAATTTTTTATTTTTCAGTGGCTGAAGACCCTGAGCAATCTGGATTCCACCAGAGGCTCTTAGAGAAACAACCCTGAGCTGCTCCTGACACAGGCTTTTAGTGGCTTGCCCTGAAATGTTATTTTCCTGCTTTTATTCTTCTGTTTTGGCTGTTTTGATCCAGGCTGCAGGCAGAGCATGACCCAATGCTGGGATTCCTGTTATTCCTCTAAAATTGCTCCTCAGAGCACCCCAGCACTGCCTGTTCGTGTCACACGTGGTCTCCCTGTGCTCACAGCACTTCCAACCCCTCTCAAATAAGAAAAGATCTCTTCCCATAAATCACTGGGGCCATTCCYAAGCTGCCTTTACTCAGTTCTTACTCCAGATAAGTGGGAGTAGCCCTGAACTCAAACCCTCATTTTTCTGCTGCTCTTTGTCCCCACTCCTGAGGAGGGGATAGGCTTTAGTGAATAAGGCAAAATTTTTATGAAATAAAAATAAATCTTTATCACATGTATTTATTTATTTTGCCTATCTRTTTATTATCTATGATTTATCTGTTMATTTATTTTGTTCATCTRTTTATTTCAGGCTGAATTATCYGTGCCTGCACTTGGCACCAGAAAGCCCTGGCAGGAGGCAGTGAGAGGAACTTTAGGACAGCTCAGTGGTGATTTGGTGTAACTTTGTTAATCAGGACYAATTTTGCCTCCCTGCTTTGGTTGRAGAATGGACAATTAACAATCAATTTCCTTGCATCGAGGAAATAGATTGGAATTAAAAAGGAAATTGAAAGGAAATGTYCTTTCCTTTTCCAAGTTGTGGCCCCATTAGAAGATATTTCTCTGTGGCCACGTTTTCAGGCTGTTCATTCGATTTCTGTTGTCTGTAGCTTTGCAAAGTTGTAAATAGAAAATCCCAGGGTGGTTTGGGTTGGAAGGGAGCCTAAAGATCACCTCATTCCAGCCCCTGCCACCTTCCAGCATCCCAGGCTGTTCCAAACCCCATCCAGSCTGCCCTGGACGCTTCCAGGGTGTGTTAAATATGCAGGAACTGGAACAAGAAYGAACCAAACTGAGGTCCCAGCATGAAATATGCACAATTACCTCCCAGGAGTTCTGCAGAAGCAATTCCATTTTGCATTTGGATGTGACTTTTACTGGAATCTCACTGGGGTGAATTAGGGCTCTGTGTGTCGGGTTCAGTTCCTCCAGCCCTGGAAATCTGAAATTCAAGGCTGCAGCTTGGAACTCTCTTCACACACCACTCTGCAGTTTGTGTCATTTTCTGCAGGAAGTGTCCTATATCAGGTAAGAACTTTTCATTTTAAGGATTTGTTGGATCCATAGATCATCTGCTGAGCAGATCAGTTCTGACCAGACCAATGCAGTAAAACAGATTTTTTCTTCCTTTTTGCGTGCTTGAGGTCACATTCAACAAAAATTCATATTCAACCCAAACCAGCAGCAGATGTTCTTGTCACCTCATACACTCACATTAACTTGCTGCATTTGCAATCCCAGACTCTCAGTCAGTTCTGCTCCAAAAATCCCCTAAGGCTGGCAATGCTATATTTAAAGGCACAGAATAAAGTAAATTACGGCAAAACTCAGCCAAGGTGAGTGTGGGTGGGTCCCTCTGCTCTTCCCTCCGACCTTTCCCAGTGCGTGCCCAGCTCCGGGCTGGGGCAGCCCCAGGTTTGCAGCACTTGGAGCCCTCCCTCAGGGCAGGAATGGATTTCTGKGCTCCCAGCTCCTCTGGAGCCTCCAGACACTCAGGAACGAGCACAGAGCTGGGGAATTCTCCAACASTTGTGTCACATCCCTTGCCTTGCTAAAAGCCAGCAGGGTTTTATTTCTTTTCAATGAATATTGAGGYGGCTCACCCTGGTTTGTGTTTGGAGGCAGGCCCAGCCCAGCGGCCCAGCCCAGCGCTCCCTGCCGGAGCGAGGGGATCCCACCCGAGAGCGAAGCCCCTGGTGCAGCCCAGCCGCAGGGGTTTGCTCGGCTGCCTGCGCACCAAATCCCCTCTGAAAGCATTTCCCACCCCTGGAAAATCCCTGCTGCTGCTGCTGCTGCTGCTGCTGCTGCTGCTGCTGCACAAAGAACTGAGCAGATGCACGGCTCAGACATGGAAGGGGGTGACCCCAAATCCGTGAAGGCACTTCAGATTTTGGCTCTGGGCTAAAGATCCATCCACTGCCTGCTGGGTCCGGCCCTGCTTTCCTGGGTGCTGATGATGGAAAGCATTATCATGCTGATTTACCCTATAAACAGCTTCTGGGATCGGCTTAGAGTCTGTTTTCTGTGGCAGAAATCCTGTGATCCTCAGGCAGTTCTGGTCTGTCTCTCACCATCCAGAAGACRCCAGTAATGGCCACATTTCCACCTTTATTCAATGGGATTTGGGTTGTCATCAGTTTCTATCTCACACCAAAATTCAATCCATCTTTATTCAGCTTCAGAACGTGCTAAATTGTTCAGATATTTTAAAGCTCTTCTTCCTTAAGGCTTCTGAGTGAAATTCTACATTTATTTAATAAAGCAGCCAGGATTTACTACACCAGTGCTGGTAAGCACTTTTTACTCTCCTCAAGATAGATTAGAGTTGACTGTAGACTCTTTTTTTTTTGCTACAGCTGCACAAGTTTACAAGTCACAATTGAATTACCAAACTGAGGAAGAGAAAGATTATTCCTGTGGGTGCAATGCAGGTTGCAGACTTGTTTTCTTTTAAAGAAGGGTTTAAAGAATTAGCAATAAATGCTATCAGATGCAGCTAGAAAATGATGCTGACTTATTACTTTGTGGGGACCCTCCTGGGCATCATGAAAAGCAAATTCCTTAGCTGAGCTTTCCAGAAAAAAACCCAACAATGCCCTTTTGAGCACCTTAAACTCAGATCTACTACAGAGGGAAAAACACAGCATAGAGGCGCCCCTGGCTTGCCCCTGAAGCTGCACAACCTGCAGTGCTTAAAGAGTTACTGATTGGTTTATTTATTGTTTAAACAATATGCTCCTGTTGTGATTTTTGGAATGTCACTTCAGCAAGTTTTGCAGGTGCYGTTGCACATCAGGCTTTGCTCTTTTTTCCTTCATCTAAAAAATAATTAAATATTGTGAGCCATCACTTTTTTTTCTCCACGAAACGTGTTTGCTGCATTTTGTCCTGCTCTGCTGAGYAGCCTTTCGCTGCAAAGCCTCAGATCAGTGACATTTCTCCTGTYAGGGTGAGCTCCTGACAAATCACCAGAGTTTAGAGGTGCTCACAGCTGCTTTCTTGGCTGCTGTCATTACTGGAAACCTGATTTAAGCCACCCCGTGCCTGAGCCAGGACTGACATCCCCCAGCACAAAAAAGCCTTTTCCACCAGAGGGATGTGCAGGATTGTGACTGTGCTCACAGGGCTCCCAGGATGAGGGGAGAGATGAGGATCTGACTCCATGTTTCAGAAGGCTGATTTATTATTTTATGATATATATTACATTGAAACTATACTAAAAGAATAGAAGAAAAGGTTTCATCAGAAGGCTGGCTAAGAATAGAATAGCAAAGAATGATAACAAAGGTTTGTGGCTCGGCTCTCTGTCCGAGCCAGCTGGGCTGTGATTGGCCATYAATTACAAACATCCAACACGGGGCAATCAAAAATCTACCTGTCACATTCTACAACAACAGATAATCAATGTTTACGTTTTGTTCTTGAAGCTTCTCAGCTTCTCAAGAGGAAAAAYCCTGCAAAAAGGATTTTTCATAAAAGTTGTCTGTGACRCAGGATACTGAATCGAGCTCCTGAACACCAGAGTCACCCGAGAGCTCAGCACAGCTCCTGCTCTGACCCTGATCAGAGCTGCAAACCCTCAGCTGCCCCTGAGACCTGAGAACAGCACCTTCTGCTCGTTGAGGAAATCATTGCTGCACGAAGAGGAGCTGGCAGCTGAACCCTGCCCACTGAATCAGGGTTTGAAGCAGAACAAGCCCAGAGCATCTCACTTAACCACTGCTGAATTCAAGGCAGCAGAGATAGATGGGCTCGGAGTTATCTCCTCCAGAAGCCTTTATTATTGTGGTAGAAATCCATTTAAGCACTGCACAAAAAGTAAAACACTCAGTGCTGCTGGAGAATTCATTTTTTACACAGCCCTGATGTTCCTCAGCATTGCTGTGCTTTAGGTATTCATTCTTCAAATGTTTCCATTATTTGGCTTTCTAGAAACGAGCCAGAGTTTATTTCTCTCCAAGAAATGAGGGATGAGGTGTCTTTAAAGAGATCTGTAGCTCGTGTCATCTCCTGTTCTGCCTGTAAATCTGGGTTAAATTCAGCAGTTCCACCCTGACTGTGATCCCTGCAGCTGCTCCCTGGAATTATTTCCATTTTCACAGTATTGAAGTTCTCTCCAGTGTCTTCCTTCAGTGCCCAGGGAGATTTATTAATGAAAATAAAGGAAAAAAAGTCAAAAATTGCCCAAATTTCATAGTGTTGGGTAACTGAGCTGAGTTGGTTAATTTGTAC
>JACDOX010000060.1:764809-781859 GCA_014549065.1 Cardinalis cardinalis
GAAGGGAAGGGAAGGGAAGGGAAGGGAAGGGAAGGGAAGGGAAGGGAAGGGAAGGGAAGGGAAGGGAAGGGAAGGGAAGGGAAGGGATGCAGAGCTCGTGAAAATGCTCTGTGTGCAGGTGTGTTCCTCTGGGGGCTAAAACAAAGAGTTGGCAGCTAACTGGAGAATTCTCCAGGCACCTCACACTCTTCCACTGCATTCATCTTTCTAGGAATGGTATGTAGATGAAATATGGAAGGGGAAAATACAGCAGAATTCCATTTACTCCAGAACCATCCTTTGTATTTAAAAAATGTCCCRTCTCAGAAAAAGAACTGATCCAGCAAAGTGAACAGGATTGGATGTGTTGGCTCCTGGGAATCATTTCCCAAACCCTATCCCCATTTTCTCAGTTGGTTGCAGCACTTGCTGAGCCATAAAAAGGCCAAAGTGATTGAATTAACTCTCATAAAATGTTCAGACACTGCTAGAAAATGATGTAACCACACATAAAGCCTTGTTAAAAAAAAAAAGGGAATATGTTTTACTTCTCTATATTTCAAAGATGGTTTTTCCTTTTTATTTAGTGACAAAAGAGCTTGTGAAAATTTCAAAGCTACYTCGGTGCCTTTTCAAAAATACTTTTGCCACCAAGTTCCTTTGAGCAGGATTTTTCTGGGCTCTGCAGTTTTGTGGCTTGTGCAGCCCAAACTGCTGACAGCACAGAGGATCCAACAGGCAGAGCAGATTTCTGCACTGGGGGAACAGAGGCAGGCAGGGAGAGCTGGCTCTAAACAGCATTTGCATCCCTGAGGAGTGAAAGAATGGAAAAAAGAGAGGGGATTTCCCCTCAGTTTCACAAAAAATATGGATAAAATATGAATAAACCAGATTTAAAAAGTAACAATCCTGCTCTCGTTCATAGAGAAATCGCTGATAATAAAATAAATCTCTGGTTCTCAGAAAGTAACTTCTTAATTTTGTCCTTACCACGTGTGGCTAAAAGGTTTTCTGGCACAATGAACAAAGTTCCTGCAAAGTGGGTGGAGGATGTGGGTGTGGATCCTCACCTGGTGCAGCAGGGGGAGGGTTGTGGATTGTGCCCTCCCCAAAATCAAAGAGGCTGCTGGAACTGCAGAGGGTTTTAGGTCAGCTCTAACCCTTACAGAGCAGCCCGGTGCAGGGCTGGAGTTCTTGGAAAGCAATCAAACCTCCAAGCATAAATACCCCTAAAACATGAAACGTCTCCTGAGCTGGTGCCCCTCAACAGGGAAATGCTGTGGCAGGACATGGGAAGGCAGAAGGAAAAGGAATTTTATTTTCCAGCCTGGCTCATCCTCTCTCTCTGGGAGCAGGGCAAGATCTGGTAGCTCAAGTTGTGTCTAAACCCCACAGTTTGTTCTTATTTAAATGTTTCAGTGTGACCTGCCTGGCCCCAGAGGCCACCTCTGTGTGACCACAGCAGCTCCACTTGAACCTTTCCTTTAACCAGCAAAACAATTAACTGGCAATTCTGGTTGTGGAAGCTTTTCCATCAAAATGAATCCTTTCAGTGAATAACTGCCCAGTCTCTCCAGCTCGAGTTTAAATAAGCATTAATGACTCTGAAGAAATCAGAAATGTTTTGCTGAGGGGCAATCAAAGCAATATTGAGAGAGCTCAGGATTATTGCTGGGTGCTCAAGCAGCCTTTAGAGCTYGTGTGCTCCCAAATTAAAGAAGTTAAATACATTGGATCATTCAGAAATTATACTGACACCTTTAATGCCGTTTTTCTTCTGTCTCAGTAGCAACATTTCTTTTACATTACAGATATATCCATGGGCAGGGGGAGATGGCAGATTTGACCAGTTTTATACAAAATACCAATGCTCCATCTGAAATAAACTCTTAGGACAAGTAGCCTCTTTAAAACATCATGCAAACGATGATCTGCAATTCCAGGTGGTTGAGACATACATATATTTATATACACAYATTTGGGGGCACAGCAGTAACACATTTTGCTTGGTCATCCCAACTTTTTGAGATTTTTCAGCAATGTGAATCATTCACCTTCTTGCCAGGTCCTTCCACTTCTTCCCCAGCTGCAGTGGTCAGTACAGCAACAAAACTGTGTGTAAAAAAAATCACTTTCTATCTGACTTACAGGAGTGCAAAGTGCCCACCAACCCTCCTGAAACAGCCCAAAATCTCCTGTGGGGTGGGTGAAGAAATCAGGGATTTGGGCACAAGGCTGTGCCACCAATTCCCTGATACCTTCACAGGGAGCAGCCRTAAATCAGATTTTCAACCAGCGCAATACCAACAGGACACACTGCACTCAGCCAGCAGGGAAGGAGCTGGAAACAGATCCCAAAAGCAGCAAATCCCAGCCCAAAGTGGCTTCCAGGGAAGCTCCCAGGTTGCTSCAGATGCTTCCACCCACGCACATTTTCAAATATACAGAATTATTGGTTTAGAACCACATCCTTCATGATATGCAAGGCACAAAGATCCATCAATTCAGTGTATTTGGGGCATGAGGGATGGAGGTTTTGTTAGCAGCTCATGTGAAAATCATTTTATTGAATATTGARTATTGAATATATCAATCTGATGGCACTGGAGTTTGATGCTGATGGCAGAACCTAAAGCAGAGGTTTCATCCAAAATCCTTTGGAATCAATGTGATTCTCAACACCARCTTCAGTGAGGCCAGGATTTCTGCCTAAATTCTATTTTTAAATTAAATGCATAGGTTATTTCTAGATCACTCTGATTACTAACTAACTCATGGCAGCTTTTCTGCCTCCTGGGATATTTTCTGTGAATCCCAAAAGCTTCCATTTTGCATATAATAATTATATCCAATAAAAAAATAGTATGAAGCGAAAATCCTCCCAAAATCCAAATGTCAAAAATTCAGCTAACATATATTAATCTTTATTATGGAACAATATGACAATAAATAAGTTTATGAATTCACATGACCTGTACAAAAAGCTGGGAAGCTTTTGCACCAAGTTAGGTATCAGTTATTTGCCTTTCATATTTGTTAAACAAATAATCTAAAATTTTATACACCTGTGGAGTTAAGGCAAAACCAGATAAGACCTTTAACACAACAGAAGGGCTGGAAAATACACAGAAATACAAACAAGGGGGAWCTCATCTCCAGCTGACAAAGTGGTTGTGTCTAAGGAAGGAATCCCTCAGGAGCTGAATAAAGCAGTAATTATCAATCAAGTTAATTAAAATTGAAGAACAAGTGTGGGGTGTCCTGCAGGGCAGAGCTGTTCAGCAAAGCTGTGCCTGCATGCCCACCCTTAACCCTGAATGGTTGGAATCTGCTTTTCCTTTTGGGAATCAGTGGGAAAGAGGAACCCCTTCCCTACCCAACCAAAGCACATCCATGACCCCTCGGATTCACAGAGGCTGGACTTGGCTGGGACTGAGCTTAAATATTGGGGTGAACCATCCAACACACAACACAGAGAGGAGAGCTGGCATCAGCCCCTCAGCAACAGGAATGACCTCTCTAGGACAGGGGATGGATGACGGCAGCGCAGCCCAGGACACAAACATGACCAATATATCAACACAGCTCTTTGGCAGCAACACGCTAACTCTTGCTTGAAGTCTGAACTCAAACTCTCCTACATGAAAGACTTGGTGCCAGTCTTTTCACAGTTAAAGAAAATCCACTTCTTCCCCGGATCCAGGAAGGGAAATTGGAGTAAATCTTGCAGGCAGCTCTAGGCTGGAACCTTAAGCGTTGATAGTTATTGTCTGCTTTAGTCTCAGGCCAAAGATATCGTATTTGGACACACAAAATTCTGTGGAACTTCTGAGTAGTTCAGATGGGGCCAGAGTCCATGGAGAGAATCCAAAATCACCCATGAGAAAGCAATAARGAACCATCACTCCATGATGACAGAAACGATCTTCATGGAACAAGGATGAGTCCACACCGGGATGAACGCCACGGGAAAAYTGACTTTACAGGGGGAAGACCAGGAAGCCAGAGAATGTCGAGTACTGCCACCCACCAACCAGATTGCCTTTCTCCAGCTTCAGGTAAACCTTGTCCTCCTTGTCCAGGTACAGCAGGACCCCRTTGGTGGCGGCCTCACGGGTGACGTCCTTGTCCCCAGCGAAGGCAGAGATCACTGGCTTCCCATTCAGCATCAGATTCACCTGCAAGACAGCCCCTGAGAAGCTCTAATGAACTGTAAACCACCAAGARCCACCCCTGAATATTAGCCACGGTGCAAAGGCCCAATCTTCAGTGGTTTTTGGGTTGCTTGAAACTAATAATGACATTTGTTTGGCACAAGCACRTGGATGTTCATGAGCTGGACCTGTAGCTGAGTGAGGCATCACCTCAGCTGGTACAACTTTGCCTGTCTCAAGGGTTATTTAGTCACACAGGAAAAATAAATATGTATTTGCAAGAAATTTGGGCACCCAGAGATGTTACATGAGGCGTCAGAAGCACCACAGTGGGCTGGGAGCTCGCACTTCACTGAGAACAAAATGCGTGTCCCTCTCAATACTGATGGCAGCTTACTTCTGATCTTTAGCTTTATAAACTGGCTCCATTTTTTTCTATAAAACACTTCTGAAGGCAGCACAGCCTCTGCTCTGAAAGCAGCATCTCTCAATAAAGATGGGCAGGGCCTGGGGGAATGGGCAGATGCAGGCATTTTTCATTTTCCCCATGGCAAGCTCTCAGCTTTGCTGCTTTTCCTTTCCAAGCAGCTCTAATGCAGTCACAGGGGGTGAATTATGGGATGCTTACCCACATCCACTGTGCTGGCCCTGCATATGGTCCCATTAATTTTAATGGGAGTCACCACAGAATAAATTAGTGCTCAGCAGAAGTCAGGGCAGCACAGGCTGGTATTTATTTGGGATTCACCTGTCTGGGAAATCCACTTAATCAGGTGTCTCCAGGGAACCAACTGCAGTTTAATGATATTTAATGGCTCTAACAGATGTTGTGGGGGCAGAGCAACATCCCTTGTGAGGGGAGCCTGCAGGTGATTTAGTGGGGTGGATGTGCCTGAGATTCAAACCAGTTTGATGAACTACAATGGTTTCTGGTTCTCCCCCCCATTTACCCCACAGGAAAAGGGCATCAGGGCTTTACTCATTGCTTGGCTTGGGTTTCTCACTCTTTCTGCTCCCATCAGGTTCCCCTGGAATCATCTGACAGGAATTTATTCACACCAGAAGGCACATGGCAGGTTTGCAGGGGATGGTCTCACACTGACTTCTCTGAAAGGAGCCAAGCAAGCCCATCCATCACCTCAGAACCTCTCATCCATGAAAGCTTTCATGCCATGCACCAGGCTGCAACATTCCCTGCCACGAGCCCCAGACTCCCAGGTTTGAGCTCCTGGTTTGTGAAATTCCAGAACTGGACTCCCAGAAGCCAAGGCTTGGCATCTTTCTTGGAAATGGGCATTTTAAATCCAGTGAAGGGACTGACATACACTTATTCAACCTTCAGCATGCCAGACAGTGAAAAGAAGACCTTTTGAGCACATTAAACAGATTGAAAGCTCATTGTAGAGATTTTTGTGAAGTCAGTGTTTCCCTTAAGGCTTTGCCATTGACCTGACTGGAATTAGGATTTTCTCCTGCGCACGGAAGGGGCATTTCCCCAGAGATGGGGCTGTGGCTGTCACCAGCTCTCTGCCATCTCCACCTCCCCAGGAGCTTCAGCACACCCCAGAGCAGGCACAGAGAGATTCCTGAGCGCTGCTCCTGCAGAAACCCAGCTCAGCCCAGCCTGGGAGCCCCCAAGCCCCGTCCAGGAGCAGCAGGGAAGGGCTCAGACACCTCAAGGGACCTGGAGCTCTCCTGGGGGGAAATGAGAGAAGCCAAAGAGGTTCCTGCAGCTCTGGAAGCCAGGAGGTGTCACAGCAACTGCCTGACCTGGCAGGCAGGTGAAGGAATTACTTCAAGGAATTTGCTGTTGGCTCAGCAAGGGGATGCTCAGGAATTTAAAGGCTTTTCCCTCTGGTGTTTATCAGGCAGCTCCATTGCTATTAAAGAAGTGCAGAATTACCCCTTTTTCCTAATACATCACACACCTTTTATACGTTGTGTGATAAAAAAAAAGGAGTTTAAATTGCTGTAAAGGTTCCCTAGAAGACATTGCTATAGGGACATAACCAACCTTAAATTGCTGTAAAGGTTCCCTAGAAGACATTGCTATAGGGCCATAACCAACCTTGGTCCTCAGCACCCTGAGGGCATAACCAGGTACCTGGCACCAGATGCCAGGGCACAAATTGTTCCAAAACCACCCAGAACTCCTGTGAGTTTTAAACACAGYGAGTTTAACCTGGTGCAAAACACGACTCTTCAACAGCATTTCAGGGAAATTCAGAGCTCTCTTTTACTCTTGGATCATTCATTCTATGGAATGCTTTATGTCACCCAGATATTCATGGCATGGAAGTGAMGTTGTGGTGATTTATCTGAGGTGAGGATCCTGCCTTATTTCTGTTCATTTTAARTTAATGGACTCTACTGCTAGGAAGTCAACACCACAGGTTGCTGTAAACAAAGCTATTTTTCCTTAAAATCATATTAAATGCTCAGTSAATATTCTATCCTAAACAAACCATTTAAATAAAGATTTTATAATCATGCTCATCAGCATACCTGAATTGTTTGACTCTGGTAGACTTTAATTACGTGGAAATTGAAACTGTAAATTCCTTTCCGTGGTGATACAAAGACAGACTCCAACGTGAAAAAATTGCCCACATTTACAAGGATCTACAAACAGAAAAATACAGCATGGGGATTAGTACAGGAAGTGAGTGCTAAGGAAAAATACAGATTATTTACTTTAGAAACCATTTGCCCATGGAAAATTTAATTTACATCTAAGCTGGTTTATTMATTTTCTCTCTATTACTTYGGAATAACTCATTARATGGGTATTCAGTTGTATTTATAGSACAACTTTGCTACAAATAAACKAAGATGGGAATTATTTCTTGCTACTACACCATCCCCTCAAGTCCTYTCTCCCGCACACGTTCTAAAGAGGCATTTTTGTTCATCATTTCTCAAAATGACATGAAACCCCCAATTCTGGGAGTGGCACATGGCTTTTGGCCGAAGAGCAGTGGCCAAGCCAACGCCGCCTTCCCAAGGAGCCAGGGGTGAGCAAGGAGTGCAGGAGCAGCAGGAGCCAAACCCAGCTCAGCCAGGCTGGGTCCCGGAGCACCTGGCACAGCCCAGCAGCGCCTGCCTGGGAGCCCTCGCCCGTTGGTACCAGCACTAACAATAACCTGGGTTTAATCTAACAGAGAGCAGTGACACAGGGGAAAATACAAGATGAGGGCATCACCCATATGCTTCATATCCTCTGTAACGACTGCGTTTTGCTCCTTAGCACCTAATTATGCTTTATTTTTAATGGATGTTTCCAGGCTCCTTTGTGCCAGGCAGAGCCCTCAGAAGCCTCCAGGACTGTCCATGGAGTTTTGGGGTGATTTTTAATGGATGTTTCCAGGTTCCTTTGTGCCAGGCAGCGCCCTCAGAAGCCTCCAGGACTGTCCATGGAGTTTTGGGGTGATTTTCGGTGCCAGCACTAAGCTGTGGGGCACATCTGGCTCCAGCTGCCACCACAACTGACTGCTCAGCTCAGCAGGGTGCAGGGACAAGAAGAGCCACCAGTCTCCSTGACTCCGGGAGCTGGGATTAAAGCGTGTGCTGGTGCCTGCCCGTTAATGTCAGTGCTGGGCTGAGCTGCGCCGTCAGTTGTGCCGGGAAAGTTAAAGGCTTTTCCCTTAGAATCCTCTCTCCTTTCCCCCTCAGGAGCTGCACAAACCACCTAAACCCTACCCAGGTGCCCTGAGCGCCCTGTCCCAGCCCCTCGGGGCGATGTCACCCCGCCGGTGTCACCGAGCGCTGCTCCTACGGCACCTGCCCGAAATCCAAACCCTACCTAGGCTGCCCCTTCCCGCGGCACCTGCCCGAAATCCAAACCCTACCCAGGCTGCCCTGAGCGCCCTGTCCCAGCCCCTCGGGGCGATGTCACCCCGCCGGTGTCACCGAGCGCTGCCCCCGCGGCGCCTCCCGCGCTCGGTGCCGCTTCTCCCGCAGGTGCGGAGGGGCCGGGGCCGCACCCGGGGGCAATCGCGGAACCTCCGCAGCCCCAGGCTCGGCTCGCCTAAATAAACCTCGCCTAAATGAGCCCTGACGCTCTCCCCGGGGCGGATTCCCAGCTCCGGGATGCGGGAAGGGCACCTGTTGCCGCGGGGGATGCGCTGCCTGGGGATGCTCACCTGGTCGAAGTAGATGATGCGCGTCTTGTTGCTCATCTCGGAGGGCTCGTGGTTGGTGCTCCGCACGGCCGAGAAGGCCACCTTGGAGTTGGCGGCCCGCACGGAGATGCCCAGCGGCGAGGAGGAGGACGAGCCCTTGGCGTCGGGGGCCGGGTTGGAGTCGCACACCACCAGGCACTTGCCCTCCAGCACGATGGGCTCCGTGTCGTTCTGCGCGGAGGCGACGCGGCCGCCCAGCGCCAGGGCCAGCAGCAGCAGCCGCCAGCCCATGGTGCGCACCCGCGGCCGCCCCGCGCCCCGCTCCGGCCACCGCGGAGCCTCCGCGCCGCTCGCCTCCTCCTCTCCGCCCACCGCCGCCGCTTTATGCCCTCTTCTTCTTCTTCTTCTTCTTTTTGTTTTCTTCCTTCCCTCCTTCCCTCTTTCTTTCTTTCTCTCTCTCCTCTGGCTCTCTTTAAGCCGCCCAGAGAAATCCGCGCTGCCCACAACGCCCTTCCCTCCCCTCTCTGCACATCAAAAAAGAGCGTGAGAAGGGGAGGCGGGAGGAAGAAAAGCCCTCAGGTGAATTATCGCTGCGAGGGAGGAACGAGGAGCGGCGGAGCAACGAGCCCRTGTGGCGCTGCCATGCCCGCCGCTAATCCCAGCTGCAGGTCCGGGATGCTCGGGGCGGGGAGCGGGAGCTTCCCAAAGCTGCCAGGGGCTGCCGTGAGAGCAGCGGCGGAGCTGCACACTCCCCTCCCCTCTCTCTCTCTCTGTGTGTCTCTCTTCCCYCGCTCCTCTCCCCGGCACAAATCCCCAAATCCCCAAATCGCCCCCTCGGCAGCGCTGAGGTCGCAGCAAACCCGCCCAGCTCCCACCCAGCGGGGCCCCGCGAGGTTCCTGTCGGAATGTTGGGGGACTCCAGACAGATGRTGGGCTTTGGACCTGCTYAACGTGAGMGATTTGATACCAGGATGCCTTGGCAAAAGCAAAGGGAACTTTGAAAATTAGACCTGGATTGCAAGAAGATTAAATCAAACAGGTTTACCGAAAAAAGAAAATGCCATGAAAYTCTGCAAGCAAGGGATGTTGTTATATGCATAAGTTTGTGATTTTAACCTAATCATTGTAGTACACATTGCTGCTCTGCCTGAAATAGCATAGAAGTGTTTGGTGTGGAGAGCTGAGGGTGAAGCATTAATTCTGCAGAGCTCAGCCAATCTTTGAGAAGCCATAAAGCAGCCAAAATTCTTAGCAAGCATCAAACTCCCTAAAATTCAGGAGGCCAAACTCAAATTTTAAGGAATCCCATTGGTCAGGCAAGAGGCAAAAATATTTCTGGTTTTAGGAATGCATCAATATCCTCTTGCTCAGTGGCACAACAGAGGTGGATGGAAGGGTCCAGTGGGGAAGCAGGATTTACTGCAAGGAAAGGAAACAAATACTGGAAATCAAACAATGCAAGAAATCAAACAAATACTTGCAGCACAGCTGTGTACCTCTTGTAGAAATTTGATCTGCAGATTAAGATTCACTCCTGTGCACAGGAGGGCTCCAACAAAACAAAGCCGTGGCAAAAATATTTATTGTAAATACAAATGTATAAATAGTTCCACACTATTTCAACATCTCCTGCTTCAAACCTCTTCTGTCCCTGGCCTTCTAACACGGCACAAGTAGCAGCAGATTTAGTTCCATCTGCACAGAAATTTCAATTGGAACTCGAAACTGCTGATGATTTTGAGAGATCAGTGGTTTGTCAGAGATTAAAAACTTTACAATCATTTTAGAAACTGGGTTTTGATTTTACTTTGTTGTGGACAATGACATCAGGTGTCTCTATAGATATTCCTCCTAAAATCCATTCTAASCCTGCTCTCTGCCAGTTCGAGGCCATTCCCTGTGTGCTGTCCCTCCATCCCTGTCCAAAGCTTCTCCATCTTTCACTGCAGGCCACCCTGAGCTCAGCCCTGGTCTCCTGTGCAGGTGAGCAATGCCAGCTGTGCCAGCAGGGCTGCTCCATCCCTCTGCCCAYCCTGGAGCTCCTCTGGGCTCCCCCAGCAGCTSCAGCTCCTGGATGGCTTTCACTGGGGTGAAATGGGCTGGAATTTGGCCATTTGGTCTCCAGGTGCTGCTCCAAGAGACACCAGGGCTCTCAATAATATCCCTGATCCAGAAATCCGCACCCAAGGAAGCAGCCTGGAGAGCCCCTGTCACCAAAACACCTGATCCACATCAGGAAACACCTCCTCCTTTTCCCCACCCAAAGAGCAGGAAGAGAGCTCCAAGGATGTTTGTTGCAATCCCTTTTTGGGCGGCTGAGCTGGGCTTTAATTGCTGAGGAAATGAGGGAAGTTTGCAGTGGGAGAGGTGAGCTGAAAAGTGGAGATTGCATTTAATTCATAAGCAGCAAGGTTAATGATTGCTCTTATTTCATCTGACAAAGAATTCCCCAGTATTGATCCAGCTCCCTCTAACAGGGATTTTGTGTTTCTTCCTTTGAAAGAAAAATGAGTAAAATAAATAGCAGCAGCACACAACAATGGAAATTCAGTTAGATCAAGCTCACAGCTTCTTTCCTTTCTGGACACACACTGTGTGCCTGAAACTGCCTCCAGTTGGGAGAATTTTGCTGTTTCACAGRAGCCTTCCAGCACTGAGGCAGCTTTCTGACAGAGGGAAGAGCCACAGGGTAAAACCCCACGTTTGCATTTACATTTCCTTTTACCTCTCGCCTTGTAAACCTGCAGTAAATACAATTTCTGTACCAATATTGCATGAAACCTCCCAAATCTCTTCTGAAACAGAAGATCCTGCTTTGTATAATTACTCATTTGCCTTACAAAAGGGAGGAATAATCTGCCTTGGTGCTCGTGCCTGGAGGCCTTTGGAATTTTTCTAACCCCTCAGTAACAGAGCCCTCCTTCCTCTCCTGGCTTTTCTTCCTCAGCCTAATTATATTTCCCTTCATCTGCTGAGCCTGGAGAGGTTTTTGCAGGGAGCTGAGCCCCCCCAGCCCCTCTGGGTCCCCCCATGCTCTGCACGGTGCTGAGCCCACCCTGAGCAGGCGACGGGGCTGAGGGAGAGCAGGGGGGCTCCATCCCATAATGCTGGTGGCATTGCCCACCTGTGCTCGTGGCCWGGCTTTTCCCTGGGCTCTGGCATCCCTTCAGGCTGGGCTTGCAGGCTGGGCCAGGCTTTTTTGGGCTCTGGCATCCCTGCAGGCTGGGCTCGCAGCCCCTGGGCTCTCCACGTGCTGCTGGCCCCAGCGCTGCGGGCTCGGGGCTCTCTGCTGCTCCAGTYGGCCAAAGCCAAGGCAAGTTCACCTGCCTCATGAGCCTAATGAGGTTCTTAAAAACAGCCTCTGAATGCTTTGTAAAGGAAATTTCCCTTCAGTTACAGGAGCATAAAATGTAAACAGATCCTGTAGGAAAAGAATGAAATCTTCAGCTGCACACTGACTGCAATGAGYAGAAGGTTTTGGTCTTTAATTCACACTGATGCAGACTCAAGGTTTTCCTTGCTTTATTTTAATCCAAAATCCAATTTTCCTTGGTTTTTTWAAGTAAATTTTTCCTATAGTTTGCCTATTTTAATGCACCTCACCTCRGTCCATCCCATCTTGAATAATTTTTTAAACTTTCTGCAGCAGCGCAACAGAGAAAACAATAAAACCCAATTTCCTACATGCGTTTGTTGGGCTGCTTTAGTTTCCCTGCCCCTGTGCTATGATAAATCTGTGCTCTGATGGCCTCCTCAGGAAAGGGAATTTTGGAGCCGCCTGTGAATTTTGGAGGTGATTAAGAAAATGAGTCGGCAGGATGCCTGCATGTGTAAGGGCAGCGCTGCTCAGATCCGCTGACACCCCGGGCACCTGAGCTCTCGATTCAGCGTTTTTGAGCAGCCAGACCTTCCCTGTGACCAGAGCTGAGCACAATCCAGCAGCAGGTGAAATCTGGGCTTTGAAACCCTCCCAGGCAGAGGCTGGGAGCAGCAGCACTGACTCCTTGATGGATGGCTGGGAATATTCCAGCTTTTCTCTTACTCTGGGCTTACATCAGTGTAAAAATGTGACCCTGGAAGTTCCTCTTGCTCCCCCTGAGACCCCAGGTAGGAATCAGTTGTTTGCAAATGTCATCATTAATCTTCACTAAACTATCCATAAATAGCTTGATATTTCTTGTATTTGTGTTTATTCAAAATATATATTGARTATATATATTCAATATATATTTTGAATAAACATAAATACAAGAAATGYTTACATGTTTAACCCTGCTGTAAAAACAGAGTGGATTAAGGCAAAAAATCAAGTACACACATTAACTGCTTCTAAAGCAGGGATTTGCATTTAAAACTTGCACCTCTTGTACATTWAAACTTGTTATAAAGCAAAATGTAGATTTTAAAACTTGTTATAAAGCAAAATGTAACTATTGGTTTACTATTGTATTTCTGTTATTTTTTGCATGAATTCCAGCCTTTGGGGAGGGTGTCAGCAAAGCTTTCCTGCCTGCAGAGAGGGGAGAGACAAACGCAGAAAAAGGATTTACACACCTGAACCACAAAGTTTTGTGCATTTGGGGCTGAGGAACTGCAGAGCTGCTCCATCCCCTGCAGCTTGGAGAGCAGGGGCACCMGAGCAGGGCTGTCCTTCCACAGGACAACTTCAGTAATTCCAGCAAATGAAGGGTTTGGATGGGGTTTCATTTTCCTAATSAGCTTAATTCCTGACAGCAGAGGAGAGATCAGCTTGTTCTGCATGGCAGGATTCAGTGTGAGCATTGGTGACAGCAACTTGGGATATTGTCTGGGAGTTATTTACTGACTGAGAAAAGTTCCTGGGCTGGAATCGAGCAAATTTCTATTTATAATTGCATTATTTCAGGCCAAGTCCTTCAGAGCTTGTTCAGGAGAATTTCTAGGAGCTACAGGAGAGTTTTGGTACAAATCTGCTCATCGGTAGTTGATCTTTCTGGACAATAACCTTTGGGGKTTTTTAGGTCAGTGCTTATGAGCAAATGACATCCCCATGGCAGAGCTCATCAGTTATTTACCCTTATGCAGAAGTGTCAGTGATTCCTGTTTCCAAACACATTGCAGCCTTTCTAAACTGCATCCAGGSACTTCAAATCTGCATCTGAAACCTTTTGTTTCAAATGTCTCATTTGTCAAATGAGCTTAAAGCAATATTTAGCTACTTTGTGTCTTGCTCTCATTTAATTACTGCTGACTGCCATTGTATAAAAYGTCCCCAGTGGGCAAAATTCATCCCTGGGTAAACAGGCAGCAAGTGGGAAGGCTTAAAGCTCATTTAGCAATGCCTGCAATCACTTCTGTGTGCTCCCAAAACCCTCTGTGCTGCTCACACACATCACACCACGCTGGGAGGTGAAGTCAGTGCTAAAGAAAATCTTATTCTCACCAAGTGTTCATCCCTGAATTAGCTGGAGCTTTCAAAGTCTCTCCTGCTCTTTGTTACTCTGGGAATAAAGCAGCTGGTTCAGCTTTCAGTACAATCTAAACTGTGAAATAAATCATATTTACATTGAATGTGGGGAGAAAACTTGCCAGGTGAGCATTTTGGCAGCCCATTCCTGCAGGGACTGGAGCTTTGCACCTTGAATGTGCACACCCCAAATTCTGGGAGTGAGGCAGGGCAGGATCTGTCCAGGAGCTCTTTGGGTCACCATCAGAGCAGCCCCTGGGTTTGGAGTTTTCCACATTTTCTTCTTTTAGATGAGCAGTTTCAAACTTGTTTRTGTTTTTTTCTGAGCCATCAGCTTCCTGAGCACAGGAGGATTTTCAGAGAMCTCTTCCAGCTTTGGTTGTTGTACAGCGAGCACCCAACAGCCCTTTCAAAAACTCCACTTTTATTCTCTTTATCTAACAGCATTTCCCCCTTCTAAAACTGGTTTGGATTAGAAAKGCATTAATTCAAACCAGAAACCAGCATTCATAAATGATATCAAAGCTTTTCTGCACAGAACACCTTCCAGGTGACCACAATTTTAATTTTATTCCTCATTTATACAAAATAGCGGCAGCACTCTGCATGGTGCCTGCAGTTCAAGTAGGAAAGGGGAAAAAAAAAAAAAGAGGAAAACTGGAAAGCAAAGTTCAGCCAGTGCCCAGGGATATAATTGTCCATTTGTGGGAGTTAAATGTTTTCCACTGGCTCTAGTGCTGGGTAATCTCTGCTCTTTGCATCATTGGTTTGAAACCCTGGGAGAATTCTGCCCTGGGGAAGATATTTGTATTTCAAGCTGTGAATTCCTGAAAACCCCTGGTGAGTTGTGTTTTCAGGGGAGAGGGGGAATTGTTGGAATCCATAAAAATCAGAGGGTTTTATGAAGGCTAAGAAAGCAAGCCTTAAGCAGAAGTTATGGGAACAGATGCTAAAGCAGCAAAAAGGATTTCTAGGCTATGGTGCAGATGTGAGAAATAGAACAACAAGCCTATGTTAGTTTGCCTTCTAAGTTGCAACACGTTTATTTAATGTATATTTTAGAAGGTTAAATATGAATAGAACTCTGTGCTTAGGCTTTTATGAACAAGCTGTTGTGTTGAGAATAAGCCCTTATTGTTTTAACCAGAATTACGTATGCTTCAGATTATTGGACAGAACTACTGTCAATGTGCTTTTTCTCTATGTGATTGGCTGGAGCCTACTCTGAGACTGTCTTATGCTATGCTGTAACATTAAGTTTCTTGGGCATTCTGTTGAAACAGTGAGATGGGCACATCTTTTTGTCTCCATTGTCAATGTTATGAGACTGATGTGGAAAATAAACCACTCGAGGAGCTGATTCCAGGTGTCCCGTCCTGTTCGTGCTGTAAATGAACTGTCGGCGTGCCAATGGTTTTTGATGCCTTAATGGCAAGCGGTGCCCCTGTGGGAGCTCAGGTCCCATCAGTGAGCTGGACCCAGAGCAGCTCCATTCCTTCAGCGTKTCCTGGGGCAGGCTCAAGTTCCCTGGGACACTGGATGAAGTCAGGGATTTCTCCTGGGAGCCCCAGGCCCAGGTGTGGCTCTGCTGAAGGCCATTAATTCTAACACGAGATAGGGAAATTATCCTCCCTGCTCCTGCCACCCTGCAGAAATGAGCATTTGAAGGAAGCAAACCATGGCAAGAAATCTCCCTCTGCTCCTGGAGCCAGTGGCTCTGACACTGCTGGGCTGTCAGCAGAGGAAACTCAGAGCACGTTTGACCCACAGCTCCACACAGGCAAATACTGAGACTAATTTCAGTGGCCTGAAMTTCTTATAACACCTTCACTAAGATTTCATATTCCAGAATATGCCAAAAATCAGCTCTACGGGGAAAAAATATGTAAAATGTAAAAAAGCATTTAAAGATGTAAAAATACTGCGGTTCTGGCAGGTCAGATTGCTCCTCAGGTAGTATTTTCCACAAAGAGGAGCAGCACCCAAAGCTTTTATGRCTTTTGCAGGATAAAACCATCACCTGCTGAGGAGGGATTCCCAGGACATGATCCACAGGGAGACTTGGAGCTCATCTATATCATCCCAAATAAATGTTGAGGTGTAAAATGCATTATTCTCTATGCCACCAAAACACAATAACACAATTTAAGAGAGCTGAAAAACCCCAGCCTTATGCTAAATAAGTTAAGAAATAAAGAATGAGATAGGGAGCAAGGTCTAGTTATTTTTTACATATAAATCAGAATGTCTCAAGCTCCCAGGCACTGAAGGAGCAGCTTATTTAGAAAATGGAATCAGCTCCCACTCCACAGAAAAGCTTTGTGCTCTCTGAAGGGATAGAACTTCATGCCAAGAAGGTACTTTTCTAAAATTTTAATTAATTTTTTTTTATAATTAATGCTCCAGGATGTTCACACAAAGGCACAGATATCGACCACTGGGCAGGATATATTTTTAATTGGCAGAGGCCTTGCCAGCTGAGCTATAAAACAAGTACAAGTTGTTAAATAGAATAATGGAGAAGAAAGACTTGGGGGAAAAAAATAATGAGAAAAAAAAAAAAAACAACGAAAAAATCTTTAGTTAAAAGAGACTGAGCAGGATTTTGGAGCTGAAAACCATGAAATTTATCATGAGCACTACGACTGCTGCTCAGGGATGCAGGGATCCTGACGCCATGGAAATGGCACCGGGATCCAGGATTATCTGACATGAGTGCCAYGGAAATGAAGGGAGTTCAGGGCTTGGAGCTGTAATCACGCACAGCAGAAGCTGCCAGTGGTGCTCACAGGGCACACATGCACTGGGCAGGGCTGCCAGGAGCTGAATTTTCCTCTCCCAGGCAGAAATGAGGGGTGGGCCCTGCAGGTCCTGCAGGTTTCACTGCTCTGATGCTGAGCCGAGGCAAGCGCAGCCAGCTYTGTGTAAAATTAAACACCTGGATTGCTTCTGCAAATGTTTTGATGTAAAACGAGTCTCAGGGGTGCTAAGTTTGGTTCTGTTCCATTCCTCTTGCCTCTGAGGAGGGTAACTGGGAGCACAGCCCCAACAGGGCAGTTGGGAAGCCCAAATGTGACATTTTTMATGGAAAAAATCTTCCATCCCCACCTTCCAGCAGTGCCCAAGTGTCCCTGCAGTGCTGGTGGTCACCTTGGCCCTGAAATTCTCTGTGCAGGGGCAGCCAGGCTCTTCCCTGAGCTCCTGGGGTCCCACCTGGGGAGGTGATGCTGGAGGTGAGAAGGGTGAAATTCCAGCTCAGAGAGGGGTTAAATCCCAGCTCAGAGAGGGTTAAATCCAGCTCAGAGAGGGTTAAATCCCAGCTCAGAGAGGGTTCAATCCCAGCTCAGAGA